>JAAAKG020036552.1:0-43866 GCA_010014905.2 Druon quercuslanigerum
CGTTAGTGACGAAATACAACACTGTAAAAAGAAATATTAAAGTATAAAAACTAATTTTGTATTATCAAGACACAACACTATCTTACTAATAACTTGCTCATAATCGTCCTAAATTATTATCATTCTTATTTCTATACGCTTGTTACTTTCCCTTGGGCTCCGAATTCTTCTTACCACTATCAATTTCAAAATTTGACTCTAGTCCGGAACACAACTTCAAATTCTCCTTCTTTAGGAGTGTTTTTTTTGCCTGATTTCTACTCCGTGCAACCAGCTTATCTTCTCTTAGATCATCCATCTTCTTTATCCGTTCTTCACACTGACTACTGCTATTCAAAATCCATTTCGCTCCACCCACGTATCATGTATACCTCTCTAACACATTCAATCTATACCTCTCTCACACATCCAATATGTAAATTTTCTCTCCTTTTCATCTGTTTCAGGTACTCTGGTACTCTGGATTTTAACCAGTATATACCATCAGTTGTACCTGAAATCGGCGTTTTTTCATCTTTTTCCCCCTTATCTCGCAATTATATCCTCCATTGCGGCCCATTCTTTACTCCTCACTTGCATACCACATTCTAACCTCATTTCCTATCTCTTGTCCTCACATTTTGAACGCCCAAACGTTATTCCTCTTCTCTTTATCTATAACCCCCTGGGCGCACGCTTCTGAAAATTTGCTCCCTTCTCACTTTCTTAGCTCCATGTCAAAGCTAAAGATTTTTTTTCACTTTCCTGATTACCATTTTTCCTTGTCCTACTTTTTCCTTTAGCATATAACCTGGTCAGCTCCATTTCACTTTCATAAAACATCTCAAAAATCTCTCATGCAAACTTTCCACTCTCTTATGTTCTTGCCATCCACAAACTTCATCTCGAGGCTTAATATTGTCCATGCTAACACACCAAATACCCATACACTTATTTTTCTTTTCTCCTTGAAACTGCTTTTCCTATACCACTTCCTTTTCATTACTTCACTCGTGGATTATAATCTCTTTCACCTGCAGCTCGCTTCGTCCTCCTGTTTAAAACCAAAATCCAAGGTGTCGCTTCCTCTTTATCATTCTCGCGTGCTCTCTCTATCTCTCGCTGACCTGTCCTTTTTTTGTTTCCACTTTTCTTCACTTTTTTACATTCTCCTTCATGCAATATTTACTTCGCCGCATTCATCGTCACACTGCCCTTTCCTTAACCTCTCTTATTCTTCTCTTGGTCTCTCCTCTTCCCTTAACTTATCAATCACTCCTATGAGTTTTTCTATGAGCATGTTCACTACATCCCTTTCCAAACTTCCTATCTCCTTGTTTTCTATTTTTTATCTAAATTGTCTTAAATTTTCTGTCATCCAACTGCCCATTTTCAATTTCGACTCTCTCTCCCCTTCGATCTTCATTCTACCACGTTTCAGGCCATAACATATCTTTGTCGCCATCGCAGCGTCAAAATTAGTATAACTTTACATTTTCATATTCATAATAGTACACCTTGAAATAGTGGTGCTATATCCTGACTTTCTCTTTTCTGATTGTAAAAATAAGTAATACAATATCGAATTTTACAAATGAAAGTTGTTTCGTGTTGGACTTGATTTTCTAGCTCGATGTAAGACTTTAATCGATGTAAGACTTTAATTTGTTAATTATGGATTGAGCGTTATGTGTGTCTGTAGTGAAAATTTCTTTACTGTACTTACGAATGTACTTACTGTGCTCTAAATAATAATAGTCAACAAGGAGCTATATACACTGAATGTATTAGGTCCAATCATTACCTCCTGATATCCAAAATAACTTAGGTGGGTGATGGAGAATAAATAGAACCAAGAAAAGAAAACAAACGTGCATCAAAATTAAAAACCTACAGAAACTGAATATGCAAATAGATTTCCAAAATAAGATAATCTAAAGCATAGGTAAGGGAACTTGGGAGGCGGTTATACGAAATAAAGATATAGATGGCGCATGGACTATGTTCCGAGATATCATTGTTAGATGTGCGATCGAAGTGTGTGTGTGGTACCGCGATTGTAGGAAAAATGTTTCGTGATGCATGGTTATATGATGAAATTGAGGCTAGCCAAAAAAGAAAGAAAGGAGCGTACAGGAGAACTTTGAGCATGACAGGTCTTAGCGATGATGAAATAAATAGACGTATAAACGATAACAGATGCAAAATAAGGATACGCAAGCGATAATTAAAAAAAGTAAATATAAAATTAGAGCAGAGCAAGGGAAGAAAATAACAAACGACTTTGAAGAAAGTAAGAAACTACTTTATAAAACAATGAAGTGAAATAAAAGTACAGAGTTTGTTAAATAACAAATATCAAAAGGGAAATGCAATATGAGTCATGTCGGGTAGAGACGCTATCAGAGACCATTTTAGGGGACAAACCGGAGATGAAGCCAAAAAAAACCACAACTGCTATGTAGAACACAATGCGTTAGAAAACTCAATTAAGGAAGTCTGTGTCACTGAGGCTAGGGTTATAATCAAGAACTTGAAAAACGGTGAAGCTTTCGGGGTAGAAAGTATTACCGCTGAAATGCTTAAAGACGGTGTCGAATACATACCACATAGACTGTGCAAACTGATAAATCTATGCATAGGAATAGGAGAATTCCCAGGTGATTAGAAAAAAGCGATTATCGTGCCAATATAGAAAAGAAAGGGAGGTAAAAGCGACTGAAATAATTACAGAGGGATCAGTTTATAAAGTACCATAAGTAATATATACTCAAAAATACTTATTCGTTGGGTAATAAAAAACTAACAGAAGAAAAGATTTAGGAAGTCCAAGGTGGGTTTATGCCAGGAAGGTCATGTACGGAACAAATATTTAGCTTAAGGAAAATCACAGATAAAAGTTTAAGAGTGGGCAAAAAAGTTTTCTGTGCATTTGTGGACCTAGAAAAATCTTTCTACAAGGTAGATGAAAGTAAACTTTGGGAAGTCCTGAAAGAGTACGGAGTAAACGGGGGGCTCCTAAAAACTATAAGATTAATAAAGGGTAAATGGGAAATTGAGTGACTGGTTTCATATTATGCAAGGCGTTAGACAAGGCTGCGTTATGTCTTCATGGCTATTTATATTATTCATGGACAAGTACTTAAGAATAGCTCTTTTTGACGCGAAAGTTGCAGATCGCGAAACAGCAAGGTTACGTGGGTTATCGTTCGCAGATAATAAGATTTTAATGGCAGTCTCTATCGAAGACTTGCAAAGAATGTTGAATAAACTGAATGCAGTCATGAAGAGCATGGACCTCAAAATTAACCTGAATTAAACAAAAACTATGCTGTTTGAAGGAAAGAGTGAGAAAACAATATACACCATTGTATTAAATGATGAGAGAATTGAACAAGTTGATAAATTCTTATACCTTGGTAGCTTATTTAATAGGGACGGAAAGATAGAAGAGGAGTTAGATAGACGCATAAACAAAAGTAAGGAAGTTATTAGTAGAGCAGGCCCTCTAATCAGAAGTAAAAATATATAAAATAAGGCTAAAGGGGCAATAGATAATTTTATATTTGTACCGCCTACACTATACGGCAGCGAGAGATGGACAAAGTGAACAACGAGGTAATCCTTAAAAAATGTGGTATGTAAGAGATGTTAATTGACATATGGGAAAGAGATCGATTAAGATGAGTTGGGCATGTTGAGAGAATAAATGATGAATGCATAACGAAACAAGCGTATCAAGGCAAAGTAAATGGCAGCGTGCCCGGTGGCAGATTATGGAAAGAATGGTAAGAATATTTAGAAGGGACATAAGAAGCCATAGAAACACGAGAGCCTGTATGAAAAAATGCATGGACGTTCAAGAATCTAGAGAAGTATGTCAGGACAGAAAGACCTTGGATCCTAATGGACCCAAGTAGGGAACCTCACATGATGACTTTGTGAGTATCTTCACTTGGGGTGATTGCTAGAGAGATTGATCAGCAACCTGGGTCGGAGCAGTGTTGTGGAATTAACGTGTTATGTAAATAAATTACACGAGAATTCTAGATCAATATATAAAGTGATATAACTCCTTTCTCACGCTACTCCCTTCCCCATCGAGTGAGTCGCACCTATCCCGAAAGGGAAACGGCTTAATGGTGTGATAATAATAATATTCCTGACTCGAATCCGCACTGAGTATTCGAAATTCACCGATACAATTTTCCTGTCGATATGCCAATTAATTTGAGAGGAGCTCGTAACGTCCTTGTTCCCATTCCAGCCGACAAACAACTGGTTTTAACAACATACACTGGTGACATCATGGCAATATTAAAAAGATCATCTTCAAACCTGGTGAAAATAAACATGAAAAGTGGCACGATTTTCGAATTGACTCGAGATAAAATCGAGGAAACTCTCTTAGGTGAAAGAAACCTAATCTCCGAGAATTTTAGAGCAGTTACTGTGAACAGCATGTAAATTAGAATCTTCTACGCTACAATTAAAGCTAAGAAAATGTAAAAGTGTAATATAGTATTCTTAGTGATTCGAAGTTGGTTCAATATTCTACAAATAACTAAAAAGTACAATAAAGAGCAAAGTGTTATCGCTTTCGACGATTAAGTCTTTCGCTAATGCCCTAGTGTATTTTTTTGCATGCAGATGAAAAACTTTCCCATAGTTGAAAATTGGTAGGAATCTTTTGTTACAGATTTTTTTCTTATTCGTTTCAAATTTCATCTACTTTAGTAAGAACTTTATGCACGATGCTGAAAATTCACCTCTTATATTTTTGGTTCTGAAAAATAAGAATTATTATCGAATGATGCTTTTTTTAATTTTGTTTGAGCTAGAAAGAAAACTTAAGTTTGTGCTATAAGTTCTCATAGAATAAAGATAATAATTTTAAATCCCTAAAGAGTTCAATATCACCTTATAAATCCACTATAATCCACATTTTAATCACATCATTTTGTGATGAAATTCATTTCAGAATAAAATCTGATCAATTTAGATATCCGGACAGTTTTATTGTATAAGTACACAAGTTTTCTAAGCTTATCTCCTGTAAAATATTGAAATCTGCATTTGCAACATTAACGCCTTTATCGCAAACCTACCCCATACTTATACTTTAAAAACATTTTCTTTTGGATAATAGTAACACTAGCAATTAAATTTTGAGTAAATTTATCCCTCTCGAAATCCGATTGACACTTAAAAGTATATTAAAATATTTAAAATCGATTGAAATCTCATAATTAACAGAAGTCATTGGTATTCTGAGAAGTTCAATTATTGATCAATAAATCCAGCTAAATGTCTTTAAATCCGTGAAACTTCTCTGAAATCGCCTAAAAACTTTAAAATCCTTCGAATTCTTCTGAAATATGCTACAATTTTTGGTGAAATCCAGTTAAATCCGATGAAAAAAGTAAAATACTGGAACTCAAAAATAACATAAATTTGTTTTTTTTTTTTACTTTTTGCTTTGTTTGTTTCTATTTACTCTCCTGATGGAACACATATCATTTTTAAGATAAGTGTATGTCGGAGCCCACTAGCTGACCCAGTGAGTTAGCCGACTAACTGGCCAGTAGGCTAATCGACGCTAAATAACCGACTGTATATCTGCGCGTGCATGAACCGAACCATCAATGGTCATCGGAATCGGAACCAGAAACCGCTCATCTTAATACTCCTTTACTCACCACATCCTAAACGTACTCAATAAACTTTTTACTTCCTCCATAAGTGTAATAATCATAAATTTACGAAATAATAAAAAATGAAAAAGCAAATAAGGAGTCATCTACAAATTACGTAAGATATTTTCCTGTAATTTTCAACACACCCTCCACCTATCTTTAGGACCAAAAATGTTGCTTAGTCAGAATCTTTATTTTCAAATAAAACGTTCTAGTTTTCTAACCTAATATTTTTAAAATAATAAAAATAAACTGTAATGTTTCTTCAAATGATTCTTATAGTCTGTAAATTATAAAAATTCGTATTCCTTTATCATAACGAGTACTGGGATCCTTATTTTTCACGTTTTAAATTTCTTTGCTCTCACTCCCGATTTTGTACAATTGCCCAAAAATATTTATTTCACATAGCAAAAGTCAGACTTTTGTAAATATAGTATTTAAAAATGATAATATGTTACAAATAATTCTACGTTTTTGTGCATTATTCTGAATCCCTCAGTGAATACACAGACAAAGCCTAAAATTCCGTGAAGGTTACCTGAAACTAGAATTGCAAGATGGGTATTATTGTATTCAAAAGTAAAAGGCTAGATTAAAAGGCATGTAAAGGGCAAGGTTTGAAAATTACGATGCCAAGAAGATTTTTGCATGTGAGAATTCGGTTCATACACATTATTTGGTCGCTTAGCTGCATCATCTTTTCAACGCGATGCAACTGTTTGCATTTTTTTCATACGATTTAAGTGTTGGTATTCGAACTGTATCATTATATTTTTTTTATAAAGTTAAATAACTTGTAGAAATAAAATATTAATAAAATTAAATTAATTAATTTAAATAACGAAAATTGCGTAGAGCCTAAGCAAGTTGATTGTTTCTTAAAACATAAAATACGGGTGCTCAATAAGCACTTTCTTGCAATGCTTACATAATGATGACATTATCCCTTTTTTCTTGTAAATAAAAAAAGTAAAACAACGGAATGAAAACCAAACGATTTTTAAGAAATTAAAGTAAATGATTTTTCTTTAACCCGTCTTGAATACGGAAACTCAAAAATCCTTTCTATAACCTTTTTCAAATGAACGTTAATTGGTTTTAAAATTAATAAAAAACTCACAAACTAGTGCATAAATAGCGTGTAATCATCCAATGAGTTATATAATGTTACAAATCTAAAAATTATGCACAATCTTTTTAATTTGCATAGTAAGAAAAATGCAAACTAAAAATAATCCTGGACATTCGTAATTTAAAAAAGGAAAAAAATTAGTTAATTAGTCAATTATATTGATCAACTGGTCAAATTGATGTTTGAAATACAGAATAGGCTGTAGAAAAATCAAAATTATATTAAAATAAAGAACCTATAAAATTCTGTTTTCGCTTTTCTGATCCCGAATTTCGGTTTTCAATGAGAAACGCTTAGGATTTAAATTTTAATTAGAATTGCGAATAAAATCTTTCCTTTTAAATTTAATGCTCAATCAGGAGTGGTGCCGATGCATATATACGGGACCAATTTCCTAACCGAGAAAATTAAAACCGTCGATAAATGGAACAGTTATAGATATATTTCTATACGTAAGATTTAGCGACACAGTGGAATTAATAAGTAATTATCAAATTCTAGTAAAAGATTAGGTTTTGCTAAAGAATGAAATGATTTAGAAAGGTCTACAACGTCGTAAAAGATATATATTTTAATGCATAATACACTATTTATAATTAATTTGAACAGTGCGAAAAAAGTTCTTAAAATTTGCATTTTCTTTTGCCAGTCTGGGATACCTAAAATAAATCTTGTCAAGATGATATTTTACAAATAACTAATTATTTTTCTGAATCTACAGAATACTGATTATGGCATTCTTAAAAATAGTAAAAATGCATTACGGCATTGTACGAAATAATTCTTTTTTTCAGGAAATCTGTCAGCGAAAATTTTCTGATAAAAAAGGCAAAAATCGACGTGAGACGAATTACAACGCAGCACTGCGAGCATTTTACGAGCACTCCTGCAATTACACTCTGCTACTGAGTGGCTGCACTTTATTGTCCGAATTCCTAATTTATGACCCACTGACCACACGCTGGATAACCTAGGAAGTAATAGACGATTGCTGGGGATGCTTGGTTTTCTGCTGTTAATTTTTTTTGATTCACTTATTATTTTTTAATTGTTTCATTTTATAATTTTTCATTAAATGCCAACCTAGCGAAATATGCCCAGCAAGGAATTACGAAACTTGATTTTTCATTAAAACTTAGCATTTGCTCGTTAGATTTCAATAGTGCTTGTGCCAATAAATTTAAATGTATAGCAGGCATGATTTACACGTTTCATCAGCGTCTTTTTCGTTCGCAAAGCAGCCGTTTATTTAACAGAAAAATTTCGGACATCAAATGCGCATCTGTGGCGTTTTTGGAGTACAATAATTATGATCATCAGATGTCTGACGTGATAAACTTGCAAATTCATTAAAATAAAAAATAAATTTTTATTTATCAGACCGGAATGCACTCTTCTTTACTTAATTATGTGAAATCAAAGAGAACCTAACCTTGATGAAGAGCGAGTGTAATTTTATCGGCGAATCTCTCTTTGAATGTTACTATATGACTATGTAATAAGTAATTTTTTTAATTAAGTATATTAAGACTATATATTAAGCAAGTAGTTTTGTTACTTGTATGAAGTGGAATATTTTTTAGAATCAAAAATAATATACCTTTGTTAATTTCGATTATATTCCGGCCGTTGATTCCTCATTTTCTATTACATTTTTGAACTGAATTCGGCAATAAGAAGTTGGAATATTTCACCTTGATAAAATTATTCTCTTATGTTAGCTCATGTTTTCATTTAAATTTATTATATAAGAATAATTTAATACCAATTTGTGTTAGCATGTAATAAATAAAGTCTCAATGTTCCAGTAGTTCTCAGGTTCGATATTAGAAACAACATTAACAACATTTATTTTTTTTTTCGTTTTGTATAGACATCTTTTGCATTGACGTATGTTTTGAAATTACTTTTGCAAAAAGCTCTGCTCGACGCATTCATTTTTGCCGAGTAATTGAATACTTCCTCTTTCACGGTTCGATTGCACAGGCGATACTACGCAGTACATACGAACTACCATGTCGATAGGTAATCAGGAAAATTACATCATTTGTTTGCTTCGATACCAGCCAATCCGAGCGGATTTCAGGTAGCGTCCGACCATGTCAGGTGTTTTTCAGTCACAATGCAGGAAAATTGAATTTCTCTCCTGCAATCAGCTAGGTTCTAGAAGTGCAATACTATTTCGTGGCAGACTTACTGGCAGAATAATTTTATTACACTCGCAAACTTAAAGAATTCTTCTTCACAGTGAACTTCATGACATTCTTTTTTCCGCATGCTTGTTTTCAATAAAACCCTTATAAAAGTGTAAGTCATGAGAAGCGCTGTAAAAAACTCGATTTTGATAAAAAAAAGCTCATTTAAAAATAAATCATACCTGTTGAAAAATTTGGATTTTTAAAATGGATAAGTTCATCGGCTAGTTTGAACGCACTGTCTGTGGTTACAGAATTTCGCGTAGCACTAATCCCTTTTCCAGCTCCTTCAAGGCGAACGTTAAGTCTAAGTCCGTAACCATAAACACTGTGCAGTTATAAACAGAAAATAAATAAATCAAATAAATGTGATAATAGGCAAACACCTTAAAAGTTTTCCTCATAGAAGTGAGTTAGAAGAGGTAACTTTAAGAATCTGTTTTAACCGATATATGGACTTTTTGTTAAGTTATAACTTATTTGAGTTACAGATTTTAATCTAATTAATAAAATTTGGTACGAATGAGAAATTCTTACGAATTTTTAAACCCCTAGGATATTAATAATCCTGCAAATATTAATATCTGTGGACATCCACATAGAAAGTTTCCTTATGGCCAGTATATAGTTATGTATATTTTCATATAGCCAAAGAAATTCCCAAAATTTTAAGATCAGAGTGAACCTCCGGGGATAAAAAACGAGCCGCCGGGGAATTGTTGAAGTTGAAAAATCGAAGCACAGTTTTGCAAAGAAAACGCATTAAACGTGGCAAGTGCCATATACAAGTGTTATACTTTTCCTTCGAACGTGAAATATACCCACTTCCAGTTGTATTCGAGAAATAAGTATGGTGCTAAGAGATTCAATATAGTTCCTAGTATTATCCGCCACGTAAGTCTGAAAATAATAATTGCTACCTTCATCATAAAAAACACGAATACAGTTCACCTTCTCAATAGTGCTGCAATCGGGATTGTAGGGGAATAACATTTCTCGAACTGGTGTTTCCCCACCACTGTAACGCTTTCAAGTGCGTGCAAATTTCTGAAGTCCAGTCTCCGACTCGGTCAACCACGAGAAACTTTGAAACATGCTTCATGCCCTAGGAATTAGTGAAAAGTGTGTAAGAATTCTGCCGTATCTGTATCAAAACGACAACTTGAAGGTCAAATGTGATAGAACTTTCTTTCATTATGTATACAGCTGATATAATTGAACTCTTTTTTAGGAACGGACGCGAGGGGAGTGGGACTGTCCGCTGCTCACTCTGATTATGCTTCTGTTTGCGGACGACATTCTAATTTTTGCTAAATCATGGCATGATGCTAGAGACAAAATAAAAATCCTAGAAGAATATTGTGCCACTGATTTATTTTAGGAACAATAAATAATAATAACAAATATTGAAACAAGTTAAAAATTGACTCACTTAATAGAATTTTTGTCATTTCTATTTTTCCGCCTCCCTCTCCATGGTACCTAAGTAAACGCTTCCCGAAAAATTGAAAATTGTAGAAAAGGTGCACGTATTTCTTGGAAAACGTGAGAACCAACTGGAAAAATAGTAATCTTTTTGTTCATGAAATTGGAATTTTTTTATAAACCTAAGACAGACGGAGAATTCAAATTTTGATAGAGAGAAAATTAAAATCAATTAAACCTGGCGCATTTCACTATACTTGTTCTGGACCAAGCTTATTCTGGTCTTGTGAACCAGAACAGTCAACTCTGTGTATTAAAGCAAACTACAGAGTAGATCAACTAGGTAATATAGTTCAAGAAAAAATGACCATTATTATCTAGGATTTTTACTGGGTTATAAGCTGCACGAACTTTGAAGATCTCTTAGATGCTGAATACCATCTTGCATATTAACTCGAAAATGTTCACAAAGTTCCCCTTATAAGAGGTTGCCAGTTTTCTGCTGATAACTTCTAAGACCCGAATTGCCTTCTCTAGTAATTTTATGAGCTTCTTGAACTTCCTCGTATGATCGGCGAGCTCTTCTTCATGTTTATAGACGTCCTTGCATAGACTGATCATTTATTTGCCTTTGTCAGAACCGGTATTTTAGCATTCATTTTCTCTAATTTGGGCAGTAGGCTGACATTTGGCTCAGTTTTTTTATTTACATAACCTTGCAACTATTCGTAATTAGTCTGCAAGAATTACAAACAATAGAATTCCTTTTTTTACAATTTCTTATAAGTCGTAGCATTTCGCGTAAAATTCCTTATCACAGTAGTTACAAATAATGGCCTCTCAAAGTTTTTCTATCTGGTCTTTATAGGTTTTGCAGATTGGAATCTGGTCTGAATTAGCCTTAGCCATTTTAAAGAAAAGAAAGGTAGAAGACCCGGGTGCACCTTCCCGTAAGCAACAGGCTATGTAGCTGCATGTAGTGGGGAAACTCAAAGGCTATGCTGTCACCGTGTCACTAGTGGGATGCTCTGTAGTCCCCTTATATAGTCCTATAAATTAAAGCAAGTCCAATAATAGGTCGGCGATTTCAAAATATCTCTTAGGAGTGCAAAATATTCAAGGGAATTTTAAGGACTGTAACTGATTTTTACATATTTGAAGGAATATCACAGTTTTATAATGGGTTTAAGGAATTTTAAGGGCACTCAGTCGCTTTAAAAGGATTTCAAGATATTATATACATTATGTACGTGCCAATATGGACAATATGTATGTAAGTAAGGTTAAGATTTTTAGGATTTTCCAGATTTCCTTCACTTGAAAAAACCATTACGTTTCATAGGTAAAACTCGGAAAGCCCGAAAAAGTCAAACTTGTGAAAGAGGCAAACATATTTCTTGTATTACGTAGAAAACGACTTAAGTAGTTTTTAGTTTTTTTCTTTATGAAATCAGAGATAAAGAAATTTAAGAACTGGTTAGTGCGATAGAGAAACTTTTTTAAATAATCTTTGTAAATTTGAAAAAATTTAAAGCATTCGTTCGTTATAGTTACCGCGCGACTTGGCACAAAGATCTTGTAAAGAATTGTGGAATGATGAAATGCAAAGAAAAACGAAAATTTCATCTATGCATCCCCTAAAAGGTTTTACCACAGGTTATTCCACAAGAAAGTTAGAATTACAAAACGAAAATCTAGATGTATTTCCGGTAAAAAGTTAGAAGTCAAACGAGACTACTTTTGTAACATGAATCTCAGAATGCGACCCTCGTCTAGATAGCCAGCGAAGTGGATAACATACGATCTCGAAAAGCTTGTGGTATTGTGTTCCCCTTATTTTCTTGTTCACGCTTCAGTCAAAAATACATCGAACAGGATGCATAAATTAAAAAAGTTAATAAAAGCGGCTCTATCCTTCGAGGAATCAGAGGTCCGAATAAAAACACCCAATAAATTAGAATGGAATTTTATTTATCGCAAACTTAAAATATACCCTTCTGATATTTCTTTCTGATGCTTATTTCGGAACCTTTCTCAAAATAGGTAAACTTCTAGTTTAAAGTACTTCATGAATGATTTCTAAAATAATGGTTCAATTTATGTTATTTTGTGTATAAAGTTTGTTTGTCTCGTTGAAGATAAAAAAGTGAAATACATTTTATATGATCGTAATAAAATTTGCATAGAATCTGTTAAGAAATGAGAGATAAATGTAATGCATTTTTTTATATCAAAAATCATTCCTTTAGAGAAAATCAATTGCAATTTGGTTTTCTTGCAGGAAATTAGTTTAAGGGATGGTAAGGTTTCGATGCAATCTAGCGGATAATTTGAAGAAAGTAAGATTATTTTAAGACTGTTGTAATATCATTGAAATGATATAAAATGGAATTAAATGTTAATATATTTCGTCCACAGTAAGTCAGTTTGACAGTTTATTATGGCATACGTCATTTTAACATCGTGTTTTACTTAGAGCAACATGAAATTGAAAATTATTCACTTTTAACGACTTACTTCCGCGCTACAATTTAATAGCACTTCAATTTCAAATGAAGTTTTGAATTGTTACATTTTTAACGCTTTAATATTAAAGTAATAATTTTACAAGTTTTTAATTAGTATTATTCATATAATTTTCTACTTTCTAGATTAATTAACGTTTTATTTTTTATTAATAAACTTTTTGAAATTCTTTGAATTTTTTTACAGCTCTTGAAAATTCACATTAAAACTTATTGATTTGCCTCAATTCTTGTAAATATATGTATAAAAGCTTGTCATAAGGACAACGCCTTGTCATAAGGATTTCGCCTGGAGCAAGTGTTACTCTGAAAAATTGCACACGATCCCAGCGAAATCGCGGTAAAATTCGAACCATAACCACACCTCACAATTGTGAGATAGGTGGCCCAAGGAAGACCACCTTCTGCATTTTCCCCGCAAGTGTTTTAACATATTGTTCACACGCAGGGATGTTTTTCAAGCTTTTAACCAGTGAAAGCTTGGCACCTTCAAGAGCGCCGACAATAAGGATGATTAATTTAACAGAATATTCCAGGTACAATCGTCGCAACTCCCTTATAAGGTCTCTATACCTCTCTTTCTTTTCATTCTCCTTGGCTATGATGTTTTTTTCAGCTGGTGCCGAAAATTCGAAAACAAGAATGGTTCGCTTCTCGAAGTCAAGGAGAATTGTGTCATATACATATATGAAGGGTGGATATTCTTAGTCGTATAACCGCCAATTTTTCGAAATTTTTCGAATTTTTCAATAATTTAATTTTGCTAACTGGTGTCCTATTTGCAATTCAAAGTCGTATAACAACCCATGAAGGCTTATGTAAATTCCGTGTTTTCGCAGACACTTTCGGACTTTTAGAGTAGTAGGGTCTACAAAATATATCTGTATTTGTGTTAATATTTTTCGTAGGGCTCCTGCCCATTGTAAGTCGGTGTCGTACCCAACCTAAAAACATTTGATTCCGTGATAACCATCTGTTTGCCTAAATTTCTGTCTTTCAGATAAAAAAAGTATTTTAATGTTGAAAATCGTCAAAACGTGCGTTTTATTATATTATTTCATTTATTTACAAACATTGTGGTTCAAGAAGCAATGTTCTAGGTCCTATATATCCGGAGAAATGGCTAACCTAGTCGCGGAAAACAAGAAACGTCGCATCGGCGGCGAGGAAGCTTGCCTCCCTTACTTTCACTTCATGACGCATTTCCTTGACTTGCACGTGGCGAAATTTCAAGTGGTCGTATCTTCCTTAATTTTAATCAAATTCGTTTTAACCTTGAATAAAGGACGTATTACCTTATAATGAATAAACGATCGTGAGTTTTTAAAAAAATATTAAAATTACAAAAAATGCGAGCGCTTTCCCGCTTTCTTGTAAAAAATTGGAAGTGGCGGTTATTCGACTTTGAATTTGTGTGTGGGTGTGCGTGTGTGCGTGTGTATGTATGTGTGTATACAAAAAATATATAAAATAAATATAAATCTGATGACATTCCTTAAATGCGGCCAACGTAAATTTTTCTAGAAAAATGCTAGGATTTCATGCCATAATTTAAAAAAATCCTAAAATTGATTAGCCCCTATGATTTTTTCAAAAACCAAATGATCCAGTGTGATGTTTCAACATACCCCTTAACTGTCCCTGCACATACTAGCAATAATTAAAAAAAAATGAAATTCATCTCACTGTCAAGGGGCCAGTGGTGGGTAATAATATCAGACTTCACTTTACTGAGTTTACAAGAAAATTACAAGTAATTTTTCCATTATAGTAATTTAAAGATCTCCGTAAGAATGTTATTTAAAAATATTAATCATACACGTGGAGATATAAAAAAACAGCCAGCCTCATCAATTGGATGATTGTGTAGAATATGGCAAAATATCCTAGAAGCATCGGTATTCTCTTGATTTGAGCTGAACGCGTCGAAAGTTGATGCGAAAGACTTTTGAACTGCCGAATTTAAATCAGTTTTCTTTCGATTCGAACTGAGGTCGCTAAAATTCGATTCAGAAGACTTTTAAAACGCCCACTTCAAATTTGTTTTTTTTTCTTGAATTTAACTATGTCGGATAGAAAAAAAATCCGAGTCGTTTCGAAAAATGCATAGGTTTAACATATGTTAACTCCTCGATGATTAACAACCGACGCGCTAAGAATTTATAACTGTAGCTCTAAATGGCTTTTTACATTTGAGAAACAATTCCTAAACTAAATTCTACAAGGGGACGTTTGTTTCATATAAACTTGCCAGGCTGACGAAACACGAAGTTGTAATTGATGCTTAAAAATAGAAATAAGTAGAAACGGCTGGGCTTTATTAACGTTCTTAGACGTCTTAATACGTTGCGGTATCTTAATTTGCATCAAATCGCTTAAAAAAGTATAGTATTTAACTATATTTTTATTCTTTTCTGGTGATTCCAAGTACTTGCGTGGCAGGCCTTTGAAAAATCTCTCTACAAGGGGGTCCAATTTTAACACGAGGAAAATGTCAGATCTATATGAATTGTGTGTGCGGTACGTTCTTAGGTTCATGAATATTGTATAACAATAGAATTTTTGAGGCGTTAGCCGTTAGAAGTAAAATATTAGGTCATTTGCAATGATTGTTTCACAACTTAAAAGATTCAAAGATTTCTCTTCAAACTTTTAAAATCAAGGAAACTTCGGGAAAGGCATAACAGAAGATAGCAGACCATGATATAGTGCTAATGAACGCATTATCTCTTATTGGTTCAGGATCTTTGTACGACAAGCCATTCAATTATCGTTAATCTTTAGGTAAGGCGCAATGATTTATAAGGCTCTTTTCTCGCATCATTGTTACATGAGTCTTGATAAATTATTTAACTTTGGTCATTGCCCTCCCCTTATGCGTTTAATATTGGAAATTGCATTATTGCTGTATATACGAGAAAGCATCTGACAAGAGCGATGAATTCGCTGCAAAGTATTTTGAGACTGTGAAGGCTATTATTTATTTTAATAGGTTAATAAACTCTTCTTACTCTTCAGTATTCCACCAACCATATGGGCTTTTTCACCATTACAACACGCAACTCAACCCGATCGTGCGGAGTCTCAGAACATGTCTAGTTGAGAAATTTGAAAATTTAATAAGATTATGTAGTGAAAGGATATGCTCGAATTCTCATCAGATGTTTCAGATATATTTATGATAGGTTTCCATTTCGAACCATTTGATTCTCGGGTTTCAGGAAGAGAGAATCGTGGGGTTGGTACTGTTTCTGTCTACTTAGGCTTTTTTTATTTATTTATTTTTATTTTATTTTTTACTTAAAAAAATAAAATAAAAATAATTATAAATAAATAAGAAATAAAAAAGTCGAAAGAAAGAAAAAAAGAAAAGGAAGGGAATTTGTATGGTAGCTTTCTCATTTTTCTTTCCTCTTTTTTTGTTTTCGTTGAGGGAGAAATATTATTTTCTTTCCTAGTTTAGGGGAAAAAGTGTTTATCTTTATTTGTTATATTCAAATTTCAATAGGAACATTTTAGGGTTTAAATTTGATTTTAATCTCATTTAAATTTCTTTAAATTCTATCTTTACATCAGTTGATATTTACACTGAACCTTCAAAATTAATTATTATTTTCAACCAGACAAAGTGTTTTTGATTTTTTATTATTTTTGTATAGAGCCAACTATACTTAACTCTCTTAGATTCTGATTCCAAAATCTAAACTTCTATAAAGACATGAACATCGGTTTTTCAATATTTAAGACAAAACCCAGGGACTCTAGAAATTTTCTTCTCCGAATTACACTAAGAAATCGGTAAATTCTGAAGACCAGCAATACGAGCTTTATTAGTTTAGTGAAAACATACGGGACAGCTTAAAGACGAAACGATAAACAATTATACTCGCACACCATCAGGTTAAATTCGAACCATAAGTACTTCCTGCATTCTTTTACCGCGGAAAATAAGAAATAATGGAGTTTGCCTGTATAACTAATAAATAAAAAAATATGAGGAAATAAATTATCACTTGCAGGATGGGCGTTTTCGCACAATACACTACCTATAAGATATTGTACAGCAGCAAAACAATTTTAAACTTCCATGTTTGTAAAATTGGAAACAATAGGTTTTTTACCTTGAACTACTTTATTTAAAAAGAGGGATTTGATAACTCTTATCAAGTTCTAAAATAATTTCATCATTTGTAATTTATCTCCAAGAGCTTTAAAAAAACTTAGCCTAATATAATTTCCCCTTGCCCCTCTTAACGGCGCCGCTCATGGAATTGTTAAGTCGATCATATTTCAGCCCATCCTGGTGTACTCTCGAATTCCTGTTGAATTCCCTAGATCAGACCCTAAAGTTTAACAGCAGCTGCATCATGCGACTTAAATGAGCTGGTTAAGCATTTATTGGTTGAAACTTTAGAGTTTATTGTCCTGGTTCGATGCAGAGACTTTTTCTAGCTTCTTGGTTAATCCTTTTACTTCCGTAGCAGCTTTTTTCCAGCAGAAAAATGATCTCCAAACAAAAGCTTGTAAGACGTGAGAAGAACCTCAGCAAAATTCTTTACCAGTTTATTAGTAATTAGAATGATAATGGAAGGTCTCCTCATAGAGATATTGAAATGCAGGGCCGATATATTTCTGCGAGAATCTTCAAGAGAAAACTCTACATTAGCATCACTCATTCTGCATATGAATTGCCTCAAAATTTTCAGGCAACGGATACTTTGTTTTAAATGGGGCCTAGTTCTTCTTTACAACAATCCCTATATTTTTCAATGACAAAAATTAACAAAATTTTATCCGTTCTGGGTATGAAACACATGTAACCCACTATGCATTTTAAGGCGCTGAATTCAAATACGCCCTCCAAAACACAACAAAACTAGCTAAATAGCTGTTTTTACGTAAACAAAGTATTTTTTGATACGCTCAATTCGAATTCGGGACTCGGATTGGGCTAACATATCTAGGTTTGGCCCTAACTTCGAAAAACATCTGAAAATCGCAAATAAAGGTGATCTTTCCCTTAAATGATAAACTAAAATCGCAAATCTGAGTGAAAACGTACATGTTCTTATTTCTTTAATTGCGATGTATTTATATTTGCATACTGCATCAGCTCAGCAGGTCTAGATGTACCCCTTACCTCAAAAAAGCAACTCAAAATACCCAATAAAGCCGATTTTCGCCACATAAAGTTGAACAAGGAAAAACTTATACCTCGAATCGGAGTCCAAAGCACATGTACTTCTATCTTTTATTGCATTATATTCATACTCGAAATCTAAAATGGCCCAAAAAGTCTACGTTTGGGCTCCAACCTCTTAGAATACCTCAAAATCTTCACAGAGGTCGATTTTACATAATGAAAAAAGAACAAAAGCGAAAATATCTTAATGTACGAATATTCAGTACATATTTTCATGTAATTTGATGAGCTGAATTCAAATTTTCCACTTAAAGTGACCCAGCATGTCAAGATCTGCCTCTTAGGGCCAAACCTAGACCTGTTTGGAAAATTTAGTTTGCGAATTCAAATTCAGCTTTCGAAACGCATAAACCTGTGTAAATTTTGACTGAGATTTGAGGTTTTTTTACTTTCTTGTCCAACTTTGTCCACGTAAAAACAGCAATTTAGACAGTTTTGAGGTATTTAATTGAGTTTAGGCCTAAACCTAGAACGCTGGACAAATTCTGAGGGCGAATTTATATTCAGCGCATCAAAATACGTAGCAGTACATGTTATTATCTAGATATGACAACTTTTATTGTTGTTGTGTTTTGGAGATTAGGGGCAAACTTAGATCTTTTGGCCAATTTAGGTCGCGCATTCAAACTCATCGTATTAAATCACATAAGTTTGAGTACATTTTGACTAAGATTTTAGGCTTTTGATTTTTTTTAACTTTGTTCACGCAAGGACAGCTATTTAGCCAGTTTTGAGTTGTTTTGTTGAGATTAGGGCTTAACCTAGACCCGATGGACAAATTCTAAGAGAGGATTGGAATTCAGCACATCAAAATACATAGAGGTATATGTCTCTTATACCCAGATCCGACTATTTTTTTTGTGTGGCTACGTAATTAAATTTTTTTGGTTGAATTTTAATCTTTTTTGTTTAAAGATTCGATTATTTGGTTGAAAATACATATTTGTAGATTGGTAATTCACCTATTTTTGAAAACCCATATTTTTGGCTAAAATGGAATTTTTTTGTTAAGGAATCTTCTTTTTTTATTGCAAGTTTATCTTTTATGGTACCAAAGTCATATTTCTTTGTCAAAACAAACTTTTAGTTAAAAATGACTTTCCTTCTTGACAATTCGACTGTTTTCGATTAAATTCATCATTTTAGCCTAAAAATTAAACTATCTGGATAAAATTCTAACTATTTTGTTGATGATTCTTTTGTTTGCTTGCAGTTTAAACTATTTGGTTGTTAATGTGTTTGTTTATTTGCGCGTTTATGTAAAATTTCACTTTGTCGGTTTTCATCAAATCTCCAGGTTTTGAGACCTCCTGAATCAGAAAAAAATGACTTTTACGAAGGTGTCTGTCTGTCCGTCTACCTGTCTGTAGTCTGTAGTCTATCGTCTGTATTCTGTAGGCACGATGACTTTCGAAAGATCGATCATATTGGATTCTGCTTTGACACACTTTTTTAAGGCCTAAGAAGAAAGTATAAGTTTGTAAACCAGCTATTTTGGATGAAAATTCAAAAAGTCAGCACATTTTCAAAATATTTGAGATTATTTTTTTAAAGATTTACAAATTTTATGTACAGGTATCTATAGCACTCGGAAACTTGAATAATTTATCCTAATCACTTTTTTCTATGAAATAAAATTATCAGTGTTATAGAATTTTCAAAATCGAAAAAAACAAATTAAATGGACTTTTTTAACCAAACAAAGCATGATATGAAAAAAAGTCAAGAGAAGAAAAACGTTTATTTTTAAAAGTACGAAAAGATTATCATGAATAATTTTTGATAGAACACGCAGTCTTCGTTTTAATCGTAAAAAGCACAAGAGGCAAACAAAATTAAAAGACAAAATTTGTTTAACAAAAAATATCTAAAAGTTTGTTATAAACTACAATAACATTTTATTTATCAAAAGTTGTTGCCTAAATTACACCTACATTGAATATAAAAAATTATATTTATGTCAAAACTACACAAGTTTCAGTTATGTGTTAAATAATCATTTTTAATTTAAGAGAATGCCCATTTTTTAATGATGAAAATAAGACAGCAATAATGCTATTGTTTCAATACTAATGCATAGCATAAATGGTAATAATATAAATTTATTGGATTGATATACATTTTTCAGGATGGCTAAGAATAAAATTTAATGCAACATGAGTAACAAAATATTAATTTAACCATTGAAAGGGAGATTTGTACTGATATAGTTGAACCTACAGTGATAGAGTTAAGCATAATGTAGAAAAGATATCATTTTCGACGAAACCGAGAGAAATCTCGACCAATCGTGATTAGAATGTGTTCATTAAAGCCGAAGGAGCTTTTACAAGAGAGAATTTACAACAACCAAATGACGAACGCATGGCGCGAGACAAATATATATTAAATTCAATATGATAATGTAAACGAAGGCTAAATGTTCCATGTGCGGAAAAAAGCGTCACAATTTGTAGTTGTAAGCCTCTATATTTTTCACATAAAATAAGCAATGATCGCATTTTCAAATGCATAATTAAGGGTGCGCGGCTTTTTTGGACTTGCGTCGCGTAACCCCAGTCCACGGCATTTAAATTAATTTTATCAAGAAGAATTTATTCTTTAATTTTTTGGCAAAATCACCTTATTTTAACTGTCTTGAAAGAATTTTGGCCTAGTTAATTTAAAAAAATAAAATTCTCTTGATCTCTTGCAATCTATATTTTTTTTATAAATTATTAGCGTGTTGCAAACATTATTTATAGTTCTTTAACTATTGATTGTATGTAAATTAAGCTGATGGCTCTAAGCCAAATCACAAAATATGTTTTTCTCCAGAATTACTCTGAAGGTATAATCTAACTTCAAACAGCTTAATTTGAAATTTCAATTTCATGAAGCTCCCACTCTTTGATATGATTGCACGGAATAGAATTTGTTACCAAATTAATGCTAATTCTAGCTATACAGTAATGTATTAAGGAAGAAACGAAAATATTAATTTTTACATCAATGATTTTATTACAGAATTAATTGAATTTTTCATATTTAACGTGTTTGTAAGTTTGTGCGTTTAGATACCTGATAATAATGATAAGTTTATAATGATAACTAACACAAATTCAGTTTTGAAACCGAATACAAATTAACGGTAAATACTATTCTACAATCATTTTTCTTTATTAATTGCTAATTATAAATCATGCTTTTTGAATATTCGTGTCTGCCTACCCTTTGTATGATTAAGCTTATATTATGAAACTAAAGTTATCTTGCTTATTCCATAATAAAAATAACTTAATTATTAGTGGACAATATAATAAAGTAGAAAATCATGAAATTTTAATAAATTAAGGAATTCCAATTTTTAAGATTTCTAAATACAACATATTAAAATCAACTAGTGTATTCGACATTTAAAAATAACAGTTTCTTGAACTAGAACAGGGACGTCCAACGTGAATTCGCGCGCTTCTCCTTTCTTCCCCTTCTACGAGGGCTTCACCGAGAATTCTCCTCTTCTCGTTTCGCCGAGGACCTCTTTCCACATCGTGCTCACCGCATGAACGCATCTAAGGTGGTAAGAGAGGGGATTGACGAGTGACAGTTATTTACACCGTACACTCGCGTTGGACATCTCTGAACTAGAAGTTACTGCAGAAGTACCTAACTGGTTACCAAATTGAAATTCTGTAACTTAAACATTTTATATTAAAATATTATGTGCATGCGTATTTTTTTTTATTTTACGTAACGCTCACGATCACTGCGAATGCCGATGGTATAAATTCTGTAGTTCTTGTTCTAAATGTTGCAACTGCTTAGATTTTACGACAAAAAATACTCAGAGAAAGATGCTGCGTATTCCCGAATTAGAAATTTGTGGAATTGCAATCAGTTATTTCACTTTCTAGATTATCCTTAATGGGCATGCAATTCGCCGCCTTTTCTTCGGCAATTCCTTTTCCAAAATTTTCAACCGAAGAGAAAAAATTTTTGCATTGGTATTAAAAGATTGTAAAAATTGTAATTCATTTATTTTTTGTATATTTGTTAGATATAATAACTTAATCAGTTATTGAGGTCCATTTAAAATTTTTTTAAACTTTTATTATTGTATATTTTGTCATTATGGATTTTAAAATTGAATATGTTTTTATTGTTAGGTAATAGAAACGCGATGACGCGTGACTTTTTGGTACTTTTTAGCATTTTACATTACTTTATTTTGATATAATTGTCTATCTGCTTATAACAATCATATAATTAAGATATACTTTAGATATATTCAAGGCTAAATTTGAAAATTTAATTTTGAATTATTTATACATAACACACATCATCATTCTCAATTGTGGCGTGAAGTTTCGAACAGATTAATAAGGGTCTGGAGTTTAGGTTTCCCAGAGGCTCAAATCAGATACAGCAGAGTAGACAGTACGATACTTCTCGATTTCGGGGCTGTCGGGGATGCGATCAGGAACCTTCGGAGAACCCTGTATTATACCTATTGATTGACAATTTATCGTTTTCAGTTGAAAACGCTTATATTTTTCTTGAAAATGAATCTTTTTGGTAATTAATTTATCTTTTGGGTTGTGAATTCTATTATTTGGTTTCATCATTAATTTGTTTCACTTTTAATTACTTAAATACTTAATTATTTTAACTTCAATCATCATTTCATTGTAATTTTTATTTCTTTTCTTGGAAATTTTTATTTCGTTAAAACTTCACTTTATTTTTCATCGAAAATTAATCGTTTTAACTCCAATCTTTTCTTGAAAATTCGTCTTTTGTGGCAGCGAATGGATCGTCTCGGCTAAAAATTCTTCTTTTTTTTTAAATATATTCATCATCTTATCTGAAAATTCAACTATTCGGTTGAACGTTAAACTCTTTTTAAAATAAATTCGGTTTTGTGAAAATTCGTCTTTTTGGCTTGAAAATATATAAAATTTGTTGTTACTTAAAATTAAAACAAATTATTGGAAAATTTAAATACTTGGTAGAAAATTAACTTTTTTGTTAAAATTGTATAATTTCAGGGTGAAAATTAAAACATTTTGAAGATAATTCGCCTTTTTGGCTTTATAGTTTTAACAATTTTGTTGAAAAAGTATATATTTTGTAGCAACTTCGTATGTTTTATTTTCCTGAAAATTAATCTTTTTTGAAAAACTTTAACTATTCCATTTTTTGTTTAAAATTTATTTCTTTTTTATGTATAAAAACCTACACTATTTATTTGAAAATTTGTCATTTTTTGTTACAAATAAATTGTCTTGGTTAACATATCATCTTTTTGGTTGAATATTCAACTATTTAGTTGAATGTGAGACTGTTTTGTTAAAAATTCATGTTTTCAGCTTCACTCGTTTAGTTGATAAAAATTAATCTGTTTGGTTAGAAATATAACTATCTTGATTGAAATAAAATAGTGCTTTAATCCTGAACAACAGCACTCTAATTGCAAAGCAAGCAGTTGTATTTGAAAACAAATATTCGAGCAGCAAAGAGAGAAAAATGATCAGTGCCTATGATGGCAGAGTTTTCGGTTGAAAATTCTGGAAAAGGAATTTCTGCAGAAAAGGCTGCGAAATGTGTACCCTTCAAGTGTTACCTGCAGCATCTGTGTATTCACTGAGTAGTTTTTGTCGTAAAATCTGATAAGAGAGGAGAAATTACGAAAACTCTCAACAGAAATTGAACGGATTAACCGATTTTCTTCTATCTTTCTTTAATCGTCTCGTCGCTATCTAATGTGCCTAATGCAAAATATTGAAATTAAATTTCTTAATGTTTTAATCAATTTTAAATTTCTCTCAGCCGGTTCTTATTTCTAACAATAGCAAAGCTTAATGAGGCATAACAGGCAAGCAATCTCAGTCCTGGGCTCAAGCCTGGGTTTTTACGATGTTTAAAGTATCGCCAAAACAATAACCCTCTCGACCACTTGTTGCTTTATTATAAACAACCCAACCCTATATTCTGTTCGCTATAGATACTTTTCATGGTGGTGGTTCGCTACTTCCCAGGCGTATAAAATGCATGAATTTTCAATTATTTGCAATAAAACAAGAACCAGACCATTTTTCGAAAAAAGCTCTCTTTTATTTTCAGCGCTTTTTAGTTTATATTCTGTGATTAAAATATAAATACAAACAATTCATAATTTTAAGAGAAAAGCTTCGCAGTGTAATACATGGCCTAATGTTCAAGCCTGAGGAAACGCCTTAAACCAGTTCGATCCAAAAGATGGTACATTATTATGATTCTTCTCCGAAGAAATCTATACTGATAGATGGATATCAAAATTAAACGACAAATTATTTTGAAAAACAGAAATGTATAGATGACTCTTCGGGCACCAGCTAAGGAGTTTCTTCTAGCTTTCTAAAAGTACACAGTAAAGCCTTTCAAGGAGGTGGCAAAATCTTGAGTCCCACAAATAGAGAAATAAATATCGAAAGGCAGGAATGCAGCAATCACATCAAAACAACACAAGAAATTATCCAAAGCCCTCGAGTACGATCAAAAGTATCCGCTTATAGTATGCAATTGGCAGCAAAGGGTGGCATTAATGTATACATCAATCTAAAGTATCTTACTTTTTGAAACGTATTTTAGTTAGGCATCCTCAAGTTTCTTGAATACCCAACGTTGTCACGATCTCAGGAACATTTACATAAATAAGTATAAATATGAACAGAATCAATACTTTAATTAAAATTTTATAAAAAATTAAAGAATACAATATAGGAACGCCGTGCAGTCTTCGAGGTTACAGAGAATTTAATACATTAAATTAAAAAAAAAATTAACGTGAATTTTAGTAAGTTTTAAAATTATTCAAATTTCACAACGTCACGTCTCTCCCCTGTCTAGAATAGACCTAACAGGTCTTTAATGAACGAAAAAGAATAAACTCTGAGTTGATAAAATAAAATGTCAGAATATTATTAAAAATTAATTGGAGATATATTTTTCTTTTTCACGGATTACCTAGATTGAATTAAAATTCAAAAGTTAATTATATAGAAAGTACGTAAAAGCAACCAAAATTATCATAATAATATAAAGAAAAAAAAGAGATTTATTTATACCATTTAATTTTTCAATTCTTGATAATGTAAACTAACTAAATGAAATAAAAGGGGGTGGAGTCATAACAAAATTACAAAAAAGCGAAAAGTGAAAAAGCAAATAAGATGACATATTTCACAGAAAAGAGAATCATAAATCAAGGGGATGAGGATTCGTCAAAATTACGGGGATTACAGCATTGCTTAACTGAAATAATGGGAAAAGATATCCTAAACGGTTATACCTTCTCAAATTCTATAACAATTATCATTCAACACAAAATATGAAATTAAAAGAAACCTAAAATCGAATAACAATAATAAATTTTTCGAGTTCAATGAAATTAATGTTTATTCCTATTATTATATGAATCTTTACAATTAGGAGAGTTAGCAATTTTGGAATTCTTTAATCCATATTTATATCAAAATATTTTTATTTTTGGGTGTGCACAATCCTCATACTTATGGTATAAGCTATTAAAATTCCATCATCCCATTCGGGCATTATCTTTGATCCCATCTAAGGTTTTTGGATTTACATTCTTATGTTTCATAATTTTAATTTCGAAAAGGAAAGGAACTTTTGACTTTGTAACTTGTGATTCATAATCACTTGTCAAAGATTTTTTAACAGTGGAAGAAGAGCACGAATTATTAGCGGAAAAATTAAATTTATGCATAATCTGTTCAGGAGATTTATTAAGGGCATGTGTTTTCGAATTCGTTGATGACAAAAATGATAAGTTAGGAAAATCAGGTTTCATAGGGACAGTAGAACTTGATTTTTCTACCAATCAAGCTTGCATAGAGGCATCACATTTTGTAGTTGAAGCGGGATCATCAGGAACAAGTGAAACTTGGGTTTCAGCATTCGACTTTACTGATTTTGCTCGTACCATTGTGGCATGACTAGAGACCTTTTAAATTAAGTTATGTTTTTCTTTAAATTCATACCACAGTTCCTCTTTAATTAGACATTGACCAGCTTGTTCAGGATATCAGAAATTTTTCTCAATGTTTCTTATAATGAACGTAGATTAATCCTGGTACAAATCCTCTGAATTCGTCGATTAACTTGGAGAAGAATGGGGAGAAAAGGCTTAACATTTCTTCAAGCAGGATGTTTTGCAATTTCTCAAATCTCTTGAAAAGCTCATCGTAACCTTCGCTAACAAAGATAACTTTATCCTCGGATATTTTGGATTAGTCACTGATTTCATAAACGGTAGGAGAGAGGATTTTTGAAATTTAGCTGCAATATGCTTTTCTTTAGATGACTGGAATCTGTTTCGTATAAGGATCAGGTCTTTGAGTTTCAATTTAATTGGTCAAAGACGTAAATTGTAATGTTTAGATTGTTTTTCAAATAAAAAATACAAATTTTTAATAATCCAATCCTTCATTACTTGGATTTTTTTCATTCGTTCAATCCAAGAATCAATTGCCTTAAGGTCAATAAGAGGGTCAATACTATCTTTAAGTTTTCTAATGGAATTAATAGGCTGTATTGTAAGTGAATCTAAATTCAGATAAATGCTCAACCCCAACTATGTGATCGTTATCAATGAATGAAACTCGTAGTTTCCAAAACTCTATTAACACGTTCAACAGGGTTAGTCTGAGGGTTATAGGGTGGGGACGTAGTATGAACATATTGAATTATTGTGCTAAGAACGAAGAATATCATTAATAAATTCAGTACCATTATCTGTATTTAGAACTATGGGAGTTCCCCAACGATTGATAATCAATTCTTGAAAAGATTCTCGAACCTTTCTACCTGTTTTTAAACAAAATGGAACAACTTTAATTCATTTAGTGAAAAGATCCTGAATATTTAAAATATATTGAAATCCTAATTTTCTACGGAGAAGAGGTCCCATAATATCAGCGGCTACTACGGTCCATGGTTCCTCAACTATCCTATGACCCATATAACCTGAAGGTGCTTTTTGTTTAACTTCACACATTTGACAGATTTCGCTTTTTTTAATATAATTATTAACATCTTGATAATAACCAAGTCAATAATAATATTTTGCAATTCTCATATGAGTTTTTTCTATGCCTAAATGGCCTGATTGGGGTACACCATGAGCTTCAGCAAGGACAGTAATACGTTCATCATCTGTGGGAACTAATTTCCATTAATTTAAATCGTTGACTAGAGATGAAGTTAAAGGGTCGGGCCTAAAATGATATAATTTGCCATCAATAATTTTCCAATTAGGAAACCTTTCAGGATAATCTTTAATTCTAATGAAACGACGAACATACCAGGAGGAATCAGGATTTTGAATAATGTTTATTCGCTTTTTTGGAGTTTCAAACATTCTAGAAAGTGTGTCAGGAACATAATGAGCACTTCCTTTTCGGTGAATAATTTCAAAATCATATTCTAATAGTGATATAGACGATCTGGCCAATCTTCCTCTTGGATCTTTAAGGTTATGAAGCGTCTGAAATTACACGTTGACCTCCATTTATTTGTTGAGTTAAAAACATACCTACATACATACATACATAGACAAGATAAAATAGGGGCATTAATTAAATTATTTCTAATTTTCTCAAAAGCAAAATCTTGTTCATTAGACCAAATCCAACGTTGATTTTTACGTGAATAGACATTTAAAGGAGCTACAATTGATGCAAAATTAGTAATAAATCTTCTATACCAAGAGGTTGTTTCAAGAAATCATCTTAATTCTTTTATATTTTTAGGGGTGGGATATTCCAAAATTGGGCGACTTTATCATGATTAATATGTAAACCGCTTTCATCAACCATATAACCTAGAAATTTTATCTGTTAACAACAATATTCACATTTTTTAAAGTTTAACTTTAAATTAGCATTTTTGACTTTATCAAGAACTTTTGACAACCATTCAAGATGATCTTCAAAAGTTTCGGTAACTATTATAATATCATCCAATTAAGCAAACGCGTAGGGTTCCATTTCTGGACTAATTTGGGAGTCAATTAAACTTTGAAAGGTTGCAGGTGCATTAGTAAGACCAAATGGCATTCGCTTGAATTAAAACAATCCGCGTCCTGCAACTGTAAAAACTTTCTTATCACGATTACTAGTGTGTAACGCAATATTTGAAAAAACCTTTATTAATGCCTAATTTCGAAATATATTTAGCCCTGCGCAATTTTTGTAAAATTGAGCCAATTTAGGTAGAGAATATGCGTCTTTTTTAGTAACCTCATTAGGTTTCCGGAAATCCACACAAAACCTATATGAACAAGCAGGTTTCTTCGCCATAACAACTGGAGACGACCATCCACTATTAGAGGGTCCTATTATACCATCCTTTTAACGTTGCATCAACTTCAGCAACAGTGGCTTCATGGACCTTAGGGGATACTGAATAATATCCCTGTTTAGTTGGGGAATGATTTTCTACATCAATAAAATGTTCAGTGAGACTTGTAAGACCGGATTTTCCTGTATTTTCTCTTGTTGTTCTATCTTTAAAAAATCTTTAAAAATATTGGCTTGATTATCAGTTAAAACCTCAAACTCATAACATTTTAAAGGATCGTTTTTAAAATCCATTTTCTATCTTCAAAATCTATTATTATAGAAAAAGCTTTAGGAAAGTCCAATCCTACTACTCAATCTTCAGGTATGGAATTGAATACGTGAATCTTTAATAATCTAGCCCTGTAGATTCAGAAATAGAAGAAAGTTTGACATTATTATGTTTAGATTTTTCAGGCATTTTTGATGGAATTTTGATATAAATAATTTTATAAAGTTCCTTTTTATCAATAATGCATTTTTTTCTTTCACAAAATATAGTGAAAGTTAGATTCTCAGTTTCATAAACTCCTTCAAATTCAGATAGATTAATTGGTAAATTGGAATAATCAATTTCAACTAAATCAAGCATTTCGGATTTATTTTTATTTTTAATCGAAGTATTTTTCAGGGTTCATAAATCATTGGAGGGATTATCAATATTAATATCAGACGTATTTGCCTCATCAAACGTCTCTTCTATTAATTTCCTGAACAATTAGGACAATTAAAGCAAAAAATAACTTTTGTTTCTTTTCAATCACCATGTGTAACTTTCTTTATTACAATTCCCACAAATAATTTTATTAAGAATTTTATCCCCTGACTTATTTAGGGAATAGATATTTGATAAAAATAGATTTCTAGATTGTTCTTTAGGTTTCGAATAACCTTAATTAGAATTGTTTATTGTTTGTATGCAATGACTGATAATTTTGTGGGGATGTGATAGGATCTTTAACTAAGAAGATTTTAGAAAATAAAACTCCAACAGAATTATTTTCGCAAAATTGATAGTCATCTGGTAAAAGCGATCTGTTAGATGATGGAGGGGGTCTAAATAATTAAGAAAAATCGAAAAAAAAAAATCAGCAACCAATTCTGATTCCCCCTGAGTACGCTTATAAATCTCTTGTCTAAGTTGAAATTGAAAATCTGCGTCTCCAAATCTGGTTCTGAAAGCTGACGAGAATTCTAAGAAATTTCTCTTTTGGTGTCAAGAACTACGATACCAATTGAGCCCTACTTCATTCAGAAAGAAAGTATTTGTAAAATAAAGAATCTTCACCGGGAAAAATATTTCTTCCCTCAATAATATTCAAAAGGAATACTTTAGGAACTTCAGACCGATTTACAGAAAATTTTAAATTCCACGTCATCACAATATCGAAAGCTAAAGCCGCATTAGGAGAAGAATTATTTCGCGTGTTAGAATTAGAAAAACCATTTCGCTCATTTTGTCGATAATCATTTTGCTGGTAAAAACTGACATGTGGTCTGAAACCTCGATTTCTAGGATCTTGATAACCAGAAAAATTATTTTGAACAAAATTGGTATTTCTAAAATTAAATGGATTATTATTTTCAAACTGATTGTTCCGAGTAGGAAATTAAAATTTTTTATTTCCTTGACGAGAGAGGCTAGAAAGTTTTCCAAAATTATTCGGATTCATTTCGGTAAAAGGATCACTCTCTGAAGGACATAAATTTAAGAATCGATTGAGTAGGTCTGAAAAACGACTTTCTCGATAAGGATTTTTAGTATAACTTTGAGAAAATAAATTAGACTGGCGTGACACAGCTCCATTCCTACTGACTGGTTTAGAAAACTGTTCTTTATCAGCTCTATCCTGACTAATAGGATTTCTGACAGTTGTATTAAAATCTAAAATATAACATAAATTATGTTGATGATTATTATAATCCTGTCTAGAAAAGGAAGTAGTCAAAGGGTCTACGAAATTGGGGTTTTGTCTTCTAGGGTTAAGGTTTTCATCTAAATTTAAATTTATCAATGAAGCACGATTGGAAATTATTTTATCTAATGTGGCAAAGTCTTTGGATGATATTTGTGATACATTATCTTGAGCTGCTTTTAAATTTTCATTTTGATTTTCAGGAAAAATGGCTTGAGCATTTTCAACCATCTTATGATCAATATTATTAGGGTTTGGGACTGGATCTTGATCAATGGGGTTAGGAATTAGATTACAACTAATTCTATAGCAGGATCTTCTATAATTAGCACATTCAGATTCCTGAGTGACCTATTTCATTTAGCAGTTAAATTTCCTACAACCGGAAGTCTTCAAATCCGCAATTCTACAGACAATTCTTCTCTACTCAGCTGATATATAATATTTTTATTGAAAATGATAAAAATATATTTGGCCACCTTCGGAGTTGTTGAACGAAATTGTAAACAAATAATTATTTAGGCACCATATCTACTGAGGACAACTAAATTTAAACTTAAATAAAGTAACATGAGAATTAAAAATAAAATAGTAATAGTTTACAACGGCGGATTGACCAGCTAAACTCTGTCTTAAAAAAATGGCAGAGGGGGAGGTTCGTAGTTAAAGCCTATTTTAAATGCAAAAGAAATACAATACTGAAATGAATAGTCATTAGCATAAAATTATCACAAGAGTAACAAATTTATTAAATTTGTAAGCACAATAAATTATAATAATCACATAAAATATGGATAAAAATGTTATAATAATTAATCAATTTGAAATATTGGCTGAGAAACAAAATGGTTTTATCTATAAAGGACTAATGGCCTACCTAGGGCTATGCTCTTTTGTCTGGTATTCCGGAATTGTTCCCCTTTTGAATAACGTGAACAGCAAAAAAATAGTGATATAATCAGAAAATTCACATTACACATTAAATTTAGGGTAGGGTCAAAATAAGAATTAGGAAAAACTGATAATCGATAAATTAAATAATAATCGATAAAGAGAATCAATACTAGGAAGAGTCCAAATATCATGCGAAGAACACAAGTCAGAATAAAATAGGGGAAATGCACTTACAAATAAACAAACATATCATATGTAATCAATAAATTAAAGAAATTAATTCGATAAAGCAAAAATCCAATTACTGCACCCGAAATCAGATAATAAATCAAAATAATTATTCCAAAGAACAAAAAAGGCTGAAAAACAAAGGATATTATCCTCCAATGAATATACAGATTATTCTCCTCACCAAATTTAGCCAGAATTATCGCAGACAGGACACAAAAGGGCAGAAATCATACACTACACAATGTTTAAAATAAAACTAGAAGATTCTTCCTCAAAGAATGCTGACAAAAGAGACAACATCTGCCAATTTTCTTGACTTTATAGGTTCTCCCTAGCAACGAGTTTGTTTGACTCTTGTTTTGATTTATTCTGTTTTAAACTTATTGAACACCGTGCAGTTTTCGAGGTTATAGAGAATTTAATACTTTAAATTAACAAAAAAATTAACGTGAATTTTAGTGAGTTTTAAAATTATTCAAATTTTACAACATCACAGATTTTAGGGGGTTATTGAATGTTTTAGGTTATTTTAGATACAGAGAGAATCCTTATCGTTTCTAGGCATTTTAAAATATTTTAAAGGAATTCTATGACATTATTCAGATTAACAGAGATTTTACTGAACTGCAAACGATTTTAAGAGGAATATTAGGAACTAAAACGATTTCCACTGTTTCCAGGATTAGAAGAAATTTAAAGAGATTTTATAAGATTTTAAATGATTTCAAAACTTTGTTAATGATTTTAATGCATTTCGAATGCAATATTTCAAATATTTTACAAAATCTCGTAAGATTTCGCAATATTTCACGGAATTTCAAGTATTTTAACCGATTTTTAGAGTTTCTAACGGATTTTAACGAATTTTTAAGGATTAAAGCATATTTTCTAATGGTGCATATCATATGTCTGATAGAAAATTCACTGTTCTACATTTTAAACCCCGATCTAAATATGATCTCTCTGCATTATAAAAGTTTTTGAGGAGATCGTCACGATTTGAAGTAATTTCAAAGATTTTCACAGGTTTTAAAGAACTTTAAAAGATTTTAATTTATATTTTGAGATTTCAAAATAACTTATGAGAATCTAAAGGATTGTAAAGCATCTCATGTGATATCTCAAGGGTTTTCAAGAGATTCACAAATATTCAATAGAATTTTAAAGGATTTCCTAATTTTATAAAGGATGATGAGCTTAATGGATTTTAATATTTTTTAGGAGATTTCAAGAATCTTGGAAGGATATTCCCATGAAATTAAGCAGTTTCAATCAATATTAAAGGAATTTCAATGGTTTCAAGGAATTTAAACAAATGTAATATTCACGGATGTTAACAACTTTTTAGAGATTTAGAAAATTGCCACAGATTTCAAAGGCTTCCAATGGATTTCAAGGGATTTTGACGAAATATAGAAGATTTCAAGAATCTATACTGTGTTTAGAGAGTTTTAATGACTTTAAGGGGTTGCAAAAGATTATGCTAAATACCTCTTGAATTCAGAGGATTGGGAAGAATTTTTACGTGATTTAAACAATTTTAAAGAATGCGAACATTTTCAAAAGCATTCAAAGGGTTTTGAAGATTCAAAGATTTCAGAACATTTCTTTGAAGGTGTTCACCAGATTTTAAAAATTGTTCGGTGACACTGTATTTGCTAGACAAATGTAATATGAAACACTGCATGATAAAAAATAGAGGAAACAAAAAATTATATAACTTTAACAATAGTTTATCTTTAAGGCTGTTGGAACGGGGCGCAAAAAAATCGTGAAATCTTTGAGACACTCAAAACTTACCAGAGGTCGATGATAATTTGGTTTTGAGATTTTAAAAATTCTCTCTCATCATTTTCCCGCCGCCGAAAGGGGCTTCATTGTTGTGGGATATGCGCTTGTCGTCTAAATTTTTGATCATAAGCGAGTAACTGCTAAAAAATAAGACGGGAATGTTAAATTAGGATAAATATGCGACTTGGGATAATAATTTATAACAATTTTTCAAGTATACGATATGATTTATTGAAATATTTACATATCTTGTTATACTCTACTGTGTAAAACGCATATGGAACTGGCGCATTACGTAGAATCGTATGAAAAAGTTAAGTATTGTACAAACTATTCTGGCTTTATAGACCACTAATATTAATCGTATAAACCAGCGTCCTTTAAATATCGAGATATAGAATAGAAACTATTCTACACAGCAGATGTGGAATTTAGTCAAATACTTTTGCACAAAAAATTGATTGGTTAATTTATTAATTGTTTGATTAATTGAATTAATTTTTAAGATTGAATCTCTCCGATGATACTATCTCGATATACAAGAATAATGAATCTTTGCGAATAAGCATGTAAAAAATAGTTTGTAAAAAGTAAGCATCGGTAATGTAGTTATTTGATTATTTGTTGCAAATTTTTCCTGTAAATTTTATTCTTACTAAATTCGATGTCTTATTTGTAAAATAATCAAATTATTAATCAATTAACTATCGTGATATATAAGAATAATAAATAATGACAATAGTTTGTAAAAAGTAAGTGCAAATTTATCCCGCAAATATCAATACCAATATCTGTTTTGCACGTTACAGCATAACAAGATATGTAAATATTTCAATAAATCTTTTCTTTTACTTGAAAAATTATTATCAATTATCAGCGAGTACACGGCGGCATGTTTTTATCAAATTTTACAGTTTTCCTATTCCGAGACCAAGTAAGACATGCCAATAAACAATTAAAAATATACAGAAGACAAGTCGCATTTTTATTCTGAGTTAAAATTCTCGCCAAGAGGATTGCAACTTTATCGGCAGTACATACTTGGGTAGTACGACCAAATATCGCTGTACGATTAGCGCCAAACACCCTTGGTGCTTTTTTAATGTGTTTTGCTAAACCACCTTACTCTCATTTTTCAGCAATTATTCGATTATGATCTAAAATTTAGGTAGCAAGCGCATATCTTACAAAAATAAAGCCCCTGTCGGCGACGGGAAAATGATTAGAGAACACTTTCAAAACCTCAAAACCGAATTATCATCGATCATTGGTAAGTTTTAATTATATCATAGATTTCGTCATTTTTGTGCTCCCCGTCCCAACGGCTTTAAAGAATAATAAGAAAGAGGAAACTTACGTTATACATTTTTTCACATCCCGCCCCCCGCTCATTATGGGTTCGTAAGATTTTCAGAAGCCCGTGCTCATCCAGAACAGCCTTATATAAATAAAGGAAGCTCATAAAGTATCTTTCAGTTTCGTTTGCAGTGATCCGAACTTCGGCATATTGAGCTAATGCGATTTCCCGGTTTAGCGACTATCATTGGTCGCTGTTAACGCGCGATGTAAGCCGGGTATATTTAACAATTATTGAAATTAAAATATATACTTATTATAAATTGCACATTTATATCAGAAATGACGTAAATTCTGATTTAAGGTGAGGACAAAATAATAATGCGTATATTTTGTAATTAATAGTTTTTGTTTAGCTCTAAATACAAACTTATATTCCACCAACTAATTTAAAAACAAATAAATATTTCTAACATTTAATACAATATGTATGAATATTCGTATAATTACATATCAGTGGTGCGGGAACGAAATTTTTCTCTTTCTATCGTATATGGTAGACATAGGTACATTCATATTCTTTAGGGAAAAGTAATGCCCTCACCCATACAAATTTTAAGAGGACGGCTCTCCCCTGCCCCCCCCCCCTGTTCTAGTGTTAATGCTCAGAGCATTTCTGTTTAATTCAGAGACGTCACATAGTGAAGCTCATAATGAAAAAAAATGAACAAAAATAATCATTGCTCATAATAAAAATAAAACCAGTGTATACTAGTACCAAAAAAAATTCGTTTTTTTGACCTAAATTTACGTATAAACACGGCTAATTAAATAACCTTTTTTTTCTTTAAAAACCTTTGCTAATGAAATATACATTCATATTTCGAATTTAAAGAAAATGTGCTATTATTTACAAAATACACGAATTAGTCTTTTTTGCTAACCATACATAAAAAAATATGTAATTTCTGAGATGATTGTACAATTTATAAAAATGATCTACTTTGATTTCAATCATTGTTAATTATAACCGGTTTGAATCGCGCGCCAATAGCGACCAATGAGAGTTGCTACGCAGGGCAAGCGCGGCAGCTCAACATGCCAAAGTTGGGATCGCTGTTCCTTTGCCATATTTTCAATTCTAAAATAATTTAATAGAACAGGTTATTGTTAACAATAATAATATTTAAAGGGCAAGCCTTTTTTTAAATTTTATTATAGATTAAAATACTGTTAATTGAGCTGTAATATTCTAAAGCCCAGAAATATTTTATGTGATAAGTAATGCATGTCGTACATACTTCCAGTTGCGAAGTGTAAACGAGACAAGAAGGCAAAGGTTAAAGTGGAAGTGGCGAAGACACTTAACTGAATTGCAAATTTCAATTCAAAGTCGTTCCTTGGGAGAATAAACCAATGATCAAGCAAACCTCAGCGAAAAGAACTCGGAAATTCCACTTTTCAGATGATCAAAGGGATGCATGTGATAAAAGGTATAGAGGTATGAGTGTTACGTAGATGGCTGACTTTAAAAGCAAAAACTTATATAAATCACAAACAAAATAACTGAAAATCGCATAAAATGTCTATGATTTGTAAATCTTTCTTAGAATCAAACGATTTTAGTAGCAATATTCAACCTTAGAAACGATTTAACTATGACGTAACGTTGATGGGACCTTCAAATGTCAATGCGATTTGTTTGAAAAAGTTTGTATGGACATAAGAGTTATTTTTGGATAACATAAAAACTTTTAAAATGTTACAAAAATATCAAAGTGTTATTTATTTACAAAACTTACAGGTTTTAAAGTGATTTTTCCTCATTGACATCGGTAAAGATCTCTCGTAAGCTGTCTTTGAATTCCTCTTTATTATGAGTCCTAAAGTATATTACTGGGATTTGTGATCTTTGAATCTCCCGATTTTCTTGACGCTAACGGAATCAAGATATATTTGTGGTCCGAGGGAGACTCCAGTACCCTGGAGACTGTCCAGCCCCCTATTCTGCTCCACAGTTATTCCGAGCATAGAATCCAGTTTAATTTAGGGTCAAATATAAATCCTCAATTCTTTTCAGATAATCAAAATTCTACTTCCGTACCGTACAACGTAGGATTTCTAAGGCCAGAAATCTTCTTTCTTCTGGCGGAATAAATGCTCTACTCTGTTTAGCTGTGACTCAACAAGGTTCAAATAGGTGACAGCAAACTTCCCTGTCACCTGAAACGCCGGGTTATCTGCATAGCTTCAAGTACGAGAACTCGATTCGTTTAAAACACAAATCAGATCGCCAATTACAAGGGCCCACTTGGTTGATGAAAGAACTCCTCTAGGTGGGCATCCTCTAGAAGCTTTTCCATTCAGTGCATTACCATATGGTATAGAATGTACTGGTCTGCTTCCCATTGGGGTATTACTAAATTACCTCAATCTGCCTGGTAACGCTTTAGTTGCTACTTCACCTTTCCGTCTACAGCTGATCTGCCTTTTTGTAAAACAAACTGATTCCTATGATCTTATGGACCAGCAATCAAGTTTATTGATGTATGTGACTTAACTCAGATATGCTTACCGTGCTTTCAATTGAAGATTGACCTAACCTAAGCTAAGCATGCCGCACAGTGGACCCAAAAAAGACTGAACTCTTGAATCTGTAGTTATGTCAAGTTGGGTAGCTTGACTACCAACCCTGAAATTGATTACCTTTAATCCTCCCGTTTTCATATTTAGATTTTGGGTTGCTATCCTCTTAACTACTGCTTTTGGTTTCACGGATGTTGCAAAACTGTCGATCACTTTGATATTAGCTGCTGCCCAAGATTGTAACCTCTACTGCCGCTTCAATTTATTTTACATGTTCATAATTGAGGTTGGTTATAGGAAACTCTTTGGAAACTATGGTTATTTTCAGGTGACTTTGAAGTACCTAAATATAGGAGATTGTACGACCTCTCAGCTACATCATCGTCTGTTCTCTCATCTGATTCGATGTGTTGCTATTAGAATGGGGTCTCCTTAGGGTGCCATTTTCTAGTAGTTCTGACAATTTAGGTCATTTATATTTTTGTATATATTTATGAATTAAATTGCTTGCAATAAAGAAGAAACATTTTAAGCGCTTCCTAAGGTTTGATTTTTAGTCCATGTATTACAAAGGACAACTCAAATAGAGTAAACTGTCACCATGATTGTACCCATTGTGAACTAAAAATGGGCTTCCGCGTTTATGTATGGTACAGCAGGAAGTCGAGCGTGTTATTATTTTGAAGATACTGGAACCCCTGATGCAGACTGTCTGCCTGTCATGCCACACTTGACCTTCCTATTGTTAGAGAATTAGAGCCGTCTGAGAGCAATTAAAAATTATTAAAATATGAAAGAATTGAATTTTAATAGGCTGCACTAGATTTATCACACAATGAAGAGTTTAGTTGAGAGTTTAGGTAACTCTGCATTCGCTTTAAGATTACACTCATTATTGACAATATTGACCGTTTTTCTTAAACTTTTTTATTTCATTGTTTTGTAAATTATTTCAAGAAATTTATTCTGGTAATTAAAGTATTAATCAGCCATGTTTTGCATAATTTCCAAGATTGTAACAGGTAATCATTATTTAAGAGTGTTTTAGTTTGGTCTTTATCGAAAGACGAAAGCAAATTCAGGAAAATGAGAAATATTATTCGTACATATAAAGGATTTGATCGAAAGTTGCTGTTGGTCATATTTTATGAACTATTTGCCTAAAAATTCATATTTTGTTGTTCAACTGCAGTTTTTTTTCGAAAAATTGAAAGATTGTTCACAGAAGCGGAAGAGCTTACTTTTTCTCGGTGTACACAGAGCCATAGAAATTAATATTAAATGCTGCAAGGTGTGCATTTTATACTACAGGGTTTGTCTGAAAAGTAATGAGATTTATCTTTTTTAAACTCCTTTATTGATCCGATTCGTACAAACACTTAAAATTCTTCAAAATAAGCACCATTTGCATCGAAGTGAGGTGCTTCAGACAAGCCGTCGTAACCGCTTGAATGTTGTCCACGTTGTTCAAATGCTTTCCCTTAAAAAGATTTTTGATGCGAAGGAATAGGAAAAAGTCGGATGGAGCCAGGTCAGGGCTGTACGGGGGTTAGGGGACCACAGAAACACCAGTGCGGGCCAGGTAGTCGCAGATGAGGAACGCAGAATGACTGGGCGCGTTTTCATGGTGAAGCTTCCAGACGTCGCAAACTTCGACGTCGAGCAAAAACAGAGTCCACGAGAACGCAGCTCCTTTCGCTTCAAAAGCTTGCAGCCCACTGCCGCCGGTGCGGCTCGTTTCCCAAGACCCCCCTCCACCTCCTGGCACGAACCACGCGTCGCTAGCTAGCACAGTCTCTTCAAAAATGAATCGATCTCATTACTTTTCGGACAAACCCTGTATGTTATAATTTTACAAAAATGATAAATATATAATTAAGAATTCACAGTAAATCATAAACAATAATGAATAATAAATGCAGGTATAAAATTGAAATTGCTGAACATCTCACAAAGCTTTAAATGTTTTTACATTCAATGATTTCATGAATATTTCAGAAACGTTTCAAAATTTCTGTAAAGATTAATGGTAGATTTGAAATATCGCACAAAGATTTAAAAAATATAAATTACTTAATTATTATAAATATAACAATTTTTATCATATATTTTTTTATTATAAATCTTAAATACTTTAAAAATATTCGGTAACATTTGAGACATGTGGGTATTAATTGGAAAATCATTTTTAAGTCTTTGTGAAATAAATAAATCTATCCGAAATATGCATTGCATATTTTAAATCTTCCTGAAATATTTGAAATCTCTGGAAAATTATAGAAGTCTCTATGCAATATTAAAAATTTATTGGAAATCTTTGTAAAATTATTGAAGTCTTTGTAAAATAATTAAAGTTTTTGCAAAATGTGAGAAACATATCCGAATACTTTGTGGAGCCTTTTTGGAAAATCCTTGGAATTTTCCAAATCGATCAGAAATCTATTCGAAACCTTCAAATTTTTGTGACATCTTTGGAAAATTATGAAAATCTTTGTACAATGTTTGAAACCTGTTAGAAATCTTTACAGAAATTTTGAAATATTTTTGAAATCATTGAATCTAAAATAATTAAAAGCTTTGTGAAATGTTTTTGGCATTATACTTGCCTTTATTATTCATTATTATTCGTGACTTACTAATAATTTGTTAGGTATATATTTATCATTTATGTGAAATTTGCACATGATATAATCTTTACACATTGCGTCATGGTCGTGGCCCTGGCCCCACCTAGAAAAAGTGGGCTAATTGGTTCTGTGAATAATATTTCTATTTTTTCAATGAATAACCGTCAAATTGAACCACAAAATATGAATTGTGAAACGAAATAGTTCATCAATCCTGAAAATGCATGAATATGACTTTCAGTGAATGTTTTCACTTTGTTTATCTATTAATAAATATTACGAATTTTTCGCTCAATAAATGTTTAAAATCAAAATTTCTAAAATTCATGGTAAACTTCCAAATGATTTTTTATTTAGAACGATCAATTTTAAAAGAATATTTGATAATATTTCAAAAGATGTCAAAAGCGGTAAAAGATTGTTGAGGTATATTTAAAAATGTTTTAAGAAATGTTTTAAGGAGATTCACAAAAGGATGTAGTCGGGTATGCATTCAAACTTGCCCCAAAGGGTATCAAATGTTGAGTCAGCCATTGAAAAGCCTAAAATAAAAATACAATTTCCTGAAATTCCAAACTATTAACTGCCATATTCGATGAGTTTGGGGCGGGGGAGTGCATTTTCGTCATTATTTTTTTTGTACTCTGAACGTGCATGATTATTTCTAAAAATTTTTCACGGGAAATACGAACTCAAAAAAATGTTTAAAACTTTTTTTGATTCTATTTGTGCGAAAACCTCTTCAAATTTTGTCTGGAAAATGCCCTAAAAATCCAAAATATCATTTTTCTATCAAACTCATGCTAAAGACGGTATATTTTGGAAATTTCTAAACATGAATTATATTTATTCGATAAGTGGCGACTTTCTAAGAGTTTATCAAATAATTTTTAATTCTTTCCAATTCTTTATTTCCTAAAAATCGTAAAAATTTATAATTATTCGGAATAAATTATACAAAGTTCATAAATTGTCTTTTTTTTTAAATTACAGGTGATCGGGAGAAAATTGTCCCTCAATACTACTTCAATTATACTTTAATTCCCAAGAAGATTACAAAAGGCAATTATTTTTTGTATTTGTTTGATAATCAAGGGTTTTCTATTTAAAACCCCATGCTACTTCCAAAAGCCCGAAGCAAAGTTTGATGCTTAGAAAATATTAAAGATAGAAATTTTTAATTTTGGGAGGATTTTTTGTTGATGTTATGCTTTCAAATGGCAGGCTCAACATTTGGTTACACTTGGGGACAGTTTTTGGATGGTTACTCGGCTATGCCCTTTATCCTATACATTTTTATGATATTTTCAAATATCCTAAGGAATTTTTAGGAAGTTTTAAAGTATTTCAGTAAATTTTCAAATATAGCAGTAATTTTAAGGGTTTATAAAGTCTTTAAATAAGGTATTTTAAAGAATTTCCTAAGACCTTAAATGATCGCACATATCAGCTTTTTATGGTTTCTGATCGTGCAGTGCATTTAAGAAGCTTAAAAAATAACGAAACCTGATATAAGAAAATATCACCTGTTAAGTGTAGTCATTTTCGTGCGACTAGATATCATTTTTAGATTATGCTGTTATGACAACGGTGCCAGGAATTAGCGGCTATTTTGTTTAGTCCGACAAATGAACAAAAAATAAGATCAAATTCATCTGAATGGACAAATCATTATGACCTCGAGAGTCAAAAGATCGTTGGAGCAAAATGCACTGCAACAAAATTGACCCTTTTTTTACTGTGCGAATAGATCGTTTTCTTTCATATAATTAGCTATTATAGTAAAATTTCCAATGTTGTGACTGCAAAAGTTTTGTCTTTTTCTTTTAATCCTTCATAACATTATTTTTTTCTGAGTAACACTACGTTTACAAAAATAAAAAATAAAAAACTGCCTCAGCGGTTTTAGTTCTTTGAAGTGCAATTGTACACGGACAAAGATCGTGAAAGAGAGATGATTACCATGAGAGGAAAGAGAGGTGGGTCGAAGTCTCGTTACTCAGAGTCACCAATAAAGAGGGCTAAAGGGTTGGGTTAAGAGTAATGTGGAATGAGGGAAAGAAGAGACAAATGCAAAAGAGTCAGTAGAAGACGAGTGAGGTGCACTTTAAAAATTGGAAAATCGAAAATTCTGTGGGAGTTACAGCGCTATAAAAAATACTGGCTTGACACTAGTATTTCACGAGTCATTACAGCAAACAATAAAAGAAGCAGAACCATGAAGTGTTGAACCGAACATTATCGCAATTAACAGCTGTATTGAAATGTATCGAATCACAGTGGCCATTTCGAGTGAATCCTCATACTTTTATAACCACGCTCAACGAAAATGATGGAGGTCGTTAACCCTTAACCATTATCATGACACCCCATCTGACACGAAACCAGGCTTTTATGAGAATTCCTAAACGAGTACAAATACGATGAACTCCAGTGAAACCTGCCACGCTATCACCCAGTGCATTTGTCTGATGCTTTTAAACTTTAGTTTTAGGCTTCGAAAACAAAGCCTTTCTAAGCCAAAGTTTGTTTGGCTTATAATTTAAAAACCGATTTTTAGGCCTGCCCAAAGAAAAAAATTGCATTCTCGAATTTCTTTATGAATATATAGATATAAAACTGGAGTAATTTATTTCAAATAAACCTGTAGTCCCATAAAACAATCAAAGATATCACTAAATTCTTCTCAGCAATATATTTTGCGCTCATGGCACTCATACTTAAACAACAAATGTAACTACTGATATACTGATAAGTGCATGATCTCTAAAGAAAGGAGAGGGAAGCCCACAGTAGAGGATCTGCTATTTTACCTGCAACGAATAACCTTAATGTTTTTAATTTTTTTAATTTGATCCTTGTAGTTCTCACTGTAAGAGTTTTTTAAAAAAGATGCTGTAACGTAAAATTTCAAGATGTCTGTTCTGCGAATGCAACAACTCAGACGGGTAATCACAAAGTCTTTTTAAAATTAGGATAAAAAAGGATTTTTTAAATAATTACAGTGTTATAAAACATTGTGAAATTAATAGAAATAAAACTATATTTCCGAGAATAATGTCAAGGATATAAGAATATTCCTCCCTAAAGCATATACATCCAGGAGTTTTTCAACTATTGCGAAAAAATTCAATAGTATTAATAATTAATAATATGACGATTATTTTCAAGAACTTCACGTCCCCTATTTGACACTATGCGCTAAATATGTATCTGCGAGTTGTGGACATTTCATAAATAAAACTACAAATTCTATCAATAACCTATAAGGCACTTATATATTAAGGCAACTTCAAAGTGCCTTAAAAATTCGACCTTGAATTTAGCTATATACAAATATTTGAAAATTGGGGAATTTATTTAAACAAAAGTAATTATCCTCTTAAAAACATATCTGAATTTTTATCAGCCATATCTCTAGGTGATTTTTGAATTACGTACGTATAACAATTTTTAAACAATTAAATTATCATAAACAGATGGAAATGCAATATACAGAAATGTATGAGTCAAAAAATATTTTCAAGCACATTACTGGATACTTCAGTAATATAACCCCAGGTGATTTTTGACTTAACGAAAACAAAATTTAAACAAATAGAATGTTGATGAACTTTTTTTCCATTTTTCGTGATTTAATGTACAATAATGTTAAGTAAAACCTAATGGACGCAAACTAAATCAAAATAATACTATTTTCAAATTTAGCGAACCACCCATAATGAACAATTCAACAATCGAGCATTGTTTATATCTCTTCCACTCTCACTGAATGCCAAAAGAGCCTTTCCAAATGAAATTCCATATTTTTATACATAGCTAGAACGAACAAAATGACCTAGAAAAAATCTAAAGGCATCGTTAAAGGCATCTCGACCATATCTTTAGATCATTTTTGAATCATGCAAAAAAATTATTATTTACACAATTATAGTTTTTACAATATTTATGATTTGCTTGAACAATAAGTAAACTACAATTTATTCTG
>JAAAKG020036553.1:0-19261 GCA_010014905.2 Druon quercuslanigerum
GAGGAATTTTTGTAATTATAAAAATTGGAAAATAAAAAAACTTGCCTGTCAATACTAAAGAATATTACAGATTTTAATAATAAAAATTTATTAAAATCATATGCATTTTTCAGAGTAGCAAAAAATAAAATTTAATAAAAAATAATTAACAAATATTAAAATAATCATTAAAAATAGGATTTGTAATTTATTTTAAAAATCTGCATAAACAGCCGCAGGCTGGCATACATAAATAAATATAAAATAAAATTCATATAACAGAAATAAGTTTTTTCACAATTTTGAAATTAAAATCAATATTAAAAAAATATATTTATTTCAGAAAAGAAAAAGAAAAAATTAGTAAAAGATCATTTGAAATTGATAGTTAGATCTTCAATCAAAATTATCTATTTATGAATTTTTAAATCCCTATTTTTAACAAAATTGTCAAATAATAAACAAAAAATAGTTAGATATTGAACCAAAAATATAAATTTCTGAAGCAAGAAGATTAATTTACTAGCAAGTTAAATTTTCAACAAATCGCTTGCGTTTTTAAAGACCTAGGTGAATTTGTAACTAAAAATAAAATATCCGAATTTTTATTACAAGAATTAATTTTTACTTAAGAAGACAAATTTTATAAAAAATTTGGAAAAAAAATAGTTCAGTTGTCAGCCAATAAAATGAGTCTGTAATTTAAATTAAGAATCATAAAAAAAAAATTTTACAAACATAAATTTTTAACCAAAAATACGGAAGTTGTCTTATCAGTTAGGAAAATTAATGTTTAAACAAACAAATAAAAACTGTTGCTGTGATGATACAAATATCCTTAATTTTTGGATCCAACAGACAGGTTATGAATAATCGGTTTTTGACAGAAAAAAGCGCTTAGATAACAAATGTTATAAAGACATGAAAAAACGTCGTAAAAGTCTCTGCAACGTATCATTTAATTTCTTTAGGCTTGCACTGTCGTTAAAAGTCGTCATTTCTATTTATTGTTTATTGAAAAGTTTATTTGTTTATTGCACAATTTCATACGTGCTTTTTTAAAAACAATTGCAATGCCTTAAGTTATAAACATGAAGAAACCGGACTTTTTTTAATTTACAGTTAAAGAGTAAAGCTTTATTATGCACTATTTGAAAATGAAAATATTACTTGATTTTACCTTTAAGTCGTCGGAAGTCTGAGGTACGAACTCGAACTCGGCGGCCTGGATGATGGTGGGGGGAGAGCGTCATCGAGTGCTCTGGAAACCAACTCTGGAAATTTACTTAATTTTTTGGAAGACGCTACAAATTTTTCATTAACTTATATTTAACTTGTGGAAATTTATTAATAGCAGAGGACCTTTAAAATAATAATATTAACCATATAATAGAAGTGTTAAAACAAAACATGACAACCACTCATTCTGATAAAAGTTTTTTATTAACATTTTATTATAATCAACTTACGTTCAATAAAAGTTACAACATTATCATTATTTACAGTACTCATCAGAAAAGCCGTCGGGGCTTACAAATAGAAAATAAAAATTTTTTATTTGAAATTATTTTTTTGTTTACTTTGGAATTCTCTTGTTGTGACAATGGGACATTCGTCGCACAATGCGACAATCAATGGAGTGTTACATTTTTTTAAGAATCGTTTATGTTTTGCTGCACATCAGTTATTTCAAAGGTTCCCTGCTACTAAAAATTTTCCATAAGTTAAATATAAATTGATGAAAAATATACAGCGTCGTCCAAAAAATTAGATAAATGTATAACCGATGCAGGGGCATGTCCATTGCTAATATTGTTACATGCTATGCAACATTAAAAAAAACTTATTAAAATTGGATGAATAGTTCCGGAATAAACGTGAATAATTTCAGCGCGGCGAATTGGAAGCGAGTTTTTCGGTTTCCAGAGCGTGCGATGACGCTCTCCCCCCACCATCATCCAGTGCGCCGAGTTCGAGTTCGTACCTCCGACTTTCGACGATTTAATGGTAAACTCAAGTAATATGCGCATTTTAAAGAAGTAAATAATAAAGCTTGACTCTTTAACTGTAAATTGAAAAAAGTCCGGTTTCTCCATGCTTATAATTTTAAGCGTTGCAATTTTTTGAAAAAAAGTTAACTTGGCTCCTAATTGAGCTAGCAAGCCCATTTTTTTTAAGTTATTGAGAAAAGAGGCAGCTATACAAAGGTAAGTGTTATAAAATGCTATGAAGAAATTCGAAAAAGTTATTGAGTTTTAGACGCGCGTATAAAATTGTGCAATAAACAAATGAATTTTTCAAGAAACAATAAATAAAAATGATGACTTTTTATCGAGTATTTTAATAGTGCAAGCCTAAAGAAATTGAATGATATGTTGCAGAAACTATACGACGTTTTTTCATGTATTTATAACATTTGTTATCTAACGGTTTTTTGCTGTCACAAACCAATTATTCATAACCTGTAAAAAATGTTGGATCGAAAAAAATCATGAATATTTGTATCATCACAGCGGACAATTTGCAATAATTTAACATGTTTCATTTATTTAGCACGATACAAAAAAAAATATCGAAAAAATAGCGTTTTTTAATGGTTTGGTGTTAATAACTAATTAGTTAAATCGCCAATTTTAACGGGCAACGTCTCATTCAACGAGAATTTTTAAAAGTTAAAAATGGGTAAAATACCGATTCTTCCTAATAATATCCTAACTAATGTTTGTACTAATTAGTTGGAACTTCAAAAAACCGTTTACAGAGTGACCATGTGCAATCCTAAACTAAACCAGTGTAATTGTCACTAGTCAAGTCTATGTTTTAAATTACTACGGGTAAATCAGTGGTTTTAATACATGAACTGAGTAAACCAGTAGCTGTCTGACCTATCACAGCATTACTGAATGTACCAGCGACGCCAGATGATAAAATCAACTTTGATGTCCTACCTAGCTGGGTGGTGAAAGATAACAAGTAGGACCAGTTGTCTACTGGTGCCAACTGACCAGGGAACCCCACGTCTTAAATCAGTGATGGAACTACTGACCGTTCCAACTAGTTGGAACTTCAAAAAACCGTTTCCAGAGATAGACATATCTAAAGTGACTGTGTGCAGTCCTAAACTAAACAAGTGAAATTTCCACTGATTGAATCTGTATTTTGAGTTAATGCTTGTAAATCAGTGTTTTTTATACATGAACTAAGTAAACCAATAATTAACTTACCTAAAATGGCGTTAATAAATATACCAGCGATGCCAAATGATAGAATCAATCCGTGATGTCATACCTAGCTGGGTGATTAAACCACTGACAGAAGTACTGGCTGTTTCAACAAGTGAGATTTAACTAGAAATCATTGTGCTTTCACTGATTGATTTTAAAAAAGAACCATAAACGTACCTAATAATAATTCACCATTAGTACGCGAATCGTCCCCCACTCAAACCAAAAAATAATAATTATGACCTCAACGTAGAAAAACGCGAATATCTCTTATACTAGAACTGATTATAAGTGTCCTTCTTATGCAGACGCATTCCTGTTTTAAGCGCAACAGTTCAATCATTTTTTATTTTCACTTGCAGAATTAAGTTTGGAGTCCAGCGGACAAGGGCATATGAACGAGCTAAAGAGCAAATCTCCTGAGGAATCCCTGGAGATACCAGAGTCTATTGGGAAGTTGTACGAAAACAGCTATTTCAAATTTCCCTCTTATTGCAACCTTTACTTCGATGCGGCAGTCAGAAAAGAAGGAGATGGAGGTGCTTTACAACGTGATTTACGAGTGATAAAAACAGCTTACCAATATAGGGTACAACAAAACATTAAAAATGACATGTTTGGTTTTTATCTCGTAGGTCAACTGAAAAGATTATATTTCAAGCATAGATTAGTTACAGTTAATAAAAACAATCCCTTTCAACCCAGGAACCTTACTGATGTAGAAGAAACCTATTTGCTAAGATATCCACTTGGTAAACCGGAAGAGCCAAAAATTTATACTAAGAAATTGTCTGAATTACAAAAAAAGTTTTCGGAAAGTTTTCGAACATTTCCCAGAAGTGAGTAAATAACCGCGTAACCATCGAAGTTCTAAAGAAAGATTCTATTTAACGTCCAGTAATCAAATTTATGCAAACTGCTGAAAAGATCAAGAATCCAACGATTAAATTTGGAAGACAACCAACAAATAAAAAATGATCCTATTGTAATCTGAAAATTAAAAAGAAAGTTTTGGACAAAAATGAAATATAAGAAAGATAATTGAGAAAGCAGCCAAGGTTAACATTTTTTTCAGAATTTTGCATCAAGTTGGGACTGTGTGCATTTGGTAATATCGAATGAGTTAATTCAAACTGGAGAGTTAAAATGAGCGGCTTGATTCGGAAAGAGGTTATCTGCAGTTTCCCTCTCCCCTAGCCAAACGTCCAAGAAAATGCGAGTACTTCAGATAACATCGGATGCAATATCTGAATTATTTACAATAATAATAATAAATTAATTCCTTGAATATTTAAGGTTCTACTTTGAGAGTTCTGAATTTTCTTGTTGCACGCCAAATATCCAAGTTTTTTCTTTTCTAAAATAACGAATACTTGTAAGGTTTTGAGTATGAACATATTTTAATGTTACAATTCTTGGCGATTGAAATTTTGTTTAGTTTTAAATTAAGTTCGGAATCGTTTGTTATTCAACGATCCATTTTCGTTGTAAAGATGTTGAAATTTTTAGTGTTTCTCATTTAAAATTAATTTTTATTTTTAACATTTTTCAGTAATTCAACTTTAAGGTTATATAATCAAAAATCTTGCAATTTCGAATTTTTGAGTTTCATTTCTTAAATTTTGAATGCGTTTAATTAGAAAGAATACAATTTTATTTCTTTTAAATTATTTATAATACAATTATTGCGAAAATTTCAATCTGAAGATATTCGATTCTCAACTTTTTAAAATTGTCCATTAACAAAACTTGATACTGAAAACATTGCATTGCGACAATTCTTTAATTTATAAAAGTTTTAATTTCCGAATTTTTAATAATTTAACTTTAAATTTATATTTTTTAAATCTTGAACCATGAAAATGACATTAAAATTGCGTTCTGAGCTTATTAGAATTTTTCTGGTTAACTTCAATGTTTAATCAAAAAAATTTTACATAATCAAAATCGTATTTCTAGAAATTCCAGAACTTTTTTTTCACAGCATTCAAAATTATTTTTGATTCTGAAATGTGAAATTTAAATTTCTTCAAATTAAATAATCTTTGAAATTTCAATTTTTTATACAATTACAAAATATTTTAATTAGAGAATATTTAATACTGAACTTTTAAAAAATTGGCCATTTAACCAAATTTATGACTAAAATAATTTCATTTGACAATTCATTAATTTCTGAAACTTTTAATTTTTGAATATTCAAAATTAAACACCTTTATTATTATTCTTAATTTTTTTTTATTTGGTGCGTGCATTTTTTGAGAGTATAGATTGAAGACTGCAAAATGTTCAATTTTTTATTTAACACAAGATCAAATATTAAAAAATAATAATGCATCTATGTTTTTACTGAAAAAATCCAATAAAAAATATTTGAGTGTTGTAAATATCAAAAGTTAATATTATTCTTTAACTTTTGGAATTGTAATTGACTGAAAAAAACATGTATACTTATTTTCAATAAACTGTATTATATAAACAGTTTTTTTGGTTGTTTTTATTTACGAAAACCCTATGAAATCTGTTTAAAGAGCTTAAAATTTTGCAAAATGTTTAAATATTTTTTAATTAAATGTGAAAATGAGTGCAAAAATATATGGTAAGTGTAGTCTCAATCTCTTTTCAATGAATTTTTTTTATGGTTGTGCGTTGTTCAAAAAAGAACCCTTTTTTAAAAATTAATTTTTAAAATATTGATTTCACAAAATTTATTGTTAATAACATTTTTACTTAGAAGTTCAGTAATTATTAATCTGCTATTGATTCGTTAGATGTATTTTTATAATTTCCTAAATAGTAATTATAAACTAAACACTTATTTTTCCGACTTTTTTATTTTTTTAATAATAGTAATTTGTAGAGAAAAAAAATCAATTAATTTAAACGAATGCAAATAAATATAACTGCTCTGCGCTGAGTTCCGAGCAAAAAAAAGCAATAACTTGCGACTCGATGGAAATTTTTATACTTTTTTTTTGATAAATAAGACAATAAAATAAAGATTGATATTTGTTTATCAAAAATGAAAATTTAGATACAGAAGTTATATTTATTTTCATTTGTTTAAATAAATTGTTTGTATTTTCAACAAATTACGATTATTGTAAAAATAAAAAAAAACCTATCGAAAGAGTGTCTAAATTACAATTACCAATTTGAAAATGAGCAAAATACACCCAACGAATCAAGAGCAAATAAATAATAAACAAATTCATGCAGAAAAATGTTATTCGCAATAAATTTTGTAAAACTTTGAATTTCACCGAAACGCTCAAATTTTATTTTTTTATTTATTCTTGGTAACCGAATAAACTAAATTCCGGTGGCTCACTTGGCAGATTTTGACAATAACATAATAATATTTTGCATCAAACTATCATGAACAATTTTTAAATTTTTGTACAATTTTTTATTAATTTCACTAAAAAAATTTTAAAATTTATATTTCGAAGTATAGAGGTATTAAAAATAATTTGATTCTATTAAAAATACCTAGAAAACTAAAAACAAATATCCAAAAAATATTTCCAATAGCAATTTAAATGTTAAGAAATTGATTAAATTTGTTATAAACAAATAAGTTTAATACATAATTTGTTATTCTAAAATCAATTTTTATAATCAGACATCCATGTCAGGTATTTTTGATGGAATAAATAAATTTTGTTTGTCTAATCTATCATATATTACTTGGAAATAAATCCTTAGTATCATTTTTTGTCCCCAAATAAAAGATAAAAATTGTTTAAACTACCTTAAATAACAAATGCACTATTTGGCTATTTTTTTAGATAGAAACTTGATTTTTTCGATGCAATTAAGTGTAAATAACTAATTTAACTTTCTAAGAACATTTTAATGAATGTAATTAGTTTATTATTGTAAACAACAATTGTTTAAGTAAATTTTTTTTTATTTTATGTATTTATTAATAAACTATCTCGTTTTTAACGAGATTAACAGCTAGTTATTTCGCCATGGTTTTTGGCTATGAATCGACAATAGTTGATAATTGTTTAACTTTTTTTTATAGTTCAATAATAAAACACTATTTCTTTTAATATTAAAAATATAGTAAACAAATTTTTCTTGTATAATGATTTTGTAAACTAAAATATTTTTTCCTTTTTGAATATAATTAAAATTATTTAGGAAACTCGAATTTAATTTCGTGAAAAAACAGTATGTTATTTATAAATATATTAAATGATAATATTAATATTTATTATTTTAGGGAATAAATGAAGTCACTCTGGTAATTGAAAAAAAACATATCCCGAAATGTCAAATTTTAATATTTTGCTACAAGAATTGTTTACAACCATTTTTATTACAAGTTCATAATATTTGTTTATAAAAAAATAAATAAAATAATGCAAATTTAATTTTTTTTAAATAGATAAAACCAAGAATCTAACGACCAAATTTTGACAATCACCCCTGAAGAAGAAAAGAAAAATTTTCGTTTCCCTTCAGACAAAAATACAAAAGTTGAAAGAAAAATTAAAATTCTATTGTGGTTTTCCAAATTTGGTTGTTAGACTCTTGGTTTTAATTTTAGGAATTTTGTACATTAATTTGAATAATAGGTTTAAAAAAGAATTCTAAATTTGACTCTAATCTCATTTAAATTACCTAAATTTTAAAAACGAGTCATACTCATTTCTAGAAGATTCGACTCTTTGGGATCAGAACTATAGAGAATTTTGTTTTTGAATCATTAGCATTATCGATGCTGGCTGTACCTGCAGATTACGTTACTAATGATTTTCACATGTCAAAAATTTTTCTATAACTTTCAATAGAGAATTATTATAATTTTAACGAACTATAGTAGTGAGTCATTAACGTTATCAGTAATTTCCAAGCCAGCAGATGACATCACCAAAGTTGTGGTTTGCGCAGTTACACACTTTCCCTCTGAAAATTAAAAGATTAGAATATATGGCAATCTTCGCATTATATTAAACAAGTTTTTTTATGTTAACAATACAATTCGCATCTTCTTAACAATATTAAAAACATCCATTTCGCAGCTTTTAATTTTATTATTAATTAATACAACGCTGAGTAAATTCTTCTTTCGATTGTATTGATGCAACGGTTAAAGGAATTAAATTTAAATTTAAATTTTTCTAATTGTGTTATAAAAATAAAAAATATCAGAAAATTCAGGATAAATATTACGATGCTTTATATTATTGATTTCTTGTTCATGAAAACTACCTTCAATTAATTTATGTTAATAATTACCAGTTATACATGTCACTTCTTGAAGTATTCTTAATCCACAAATTTTATCTCCAAGTTTAAATTTTGTTTTCTTAAATGTTCATTTTAAATTTTGATCCTGCGATACGAAGTAACCTTGCAGTGTAAATGGCCCTATCCCCAGAAGTGATTTTTTGTGGAGATGGAAACAACATCCTTCTCTGGAAAATATGAAACCAATAGCAGGGTTAAATCAAATTAAAATTAACCAGGCGACTGTAGTTACTGAGGTGGTTGGGACAAGAAAAGCCTCCGGAAAATAGAAGCATACGAATGCTTTCTAAAGAAGTTACTTTTACTAGAAGATTCTGTTGCTAAATGAAAAACTCCTCCATTAAACGGTCCTGGTCTGATAGGAAAACTCCTAGTCAAGTCAGGGATGCTAAAAGTGGCAGGGTTGTTGCTCTTGGTGACTTGTACGCAAGAAAATCTTAATTAAGAACAAGCATTGACTATTCAGTCAGCTCTGGAGACTAAGTTCACTAGGTTAAAAACCTAATGACCTTATCCTGAAGTTTGAGGACTACTGATTACAAAACAACCTCCTTACGGCCATTTGCTTAGATAAGGCGTCTATGACCTGGCTCATCGAGTCAGTAGGCGGCTTTAAGTCGTAAAAAAATGGACAAACCAAAGCCATTAACTCTCAGGATCTTCTTAAACCTAAACAGTTTCTGGAATTAATATCTGGAACTTATTAAATACCATAACCCGTTCTCAAAAGGTTAGCAGCCTAGATTCCTACGCTAAGAGAAGAGGAGTGGACAATTATTAAGTTTAAGGAGGATTTTAGGGAAACCCAGTAAGGCTTGCGCGTGGACCTTTCAGTCGTCTAAAGCATAAAGGCTGAAAATGCAGATGCCATTGGAACAACCGATAACCCGGATTCTTACACGAAAAGCATAAAATCCTCGGACTTGAAGTCCATCGAAATGAATATTCACCATTATCATTCTGCTTCAGCCATCTTAATCCTTGTTGTAAAGCGATAGACGTTAAAGGTATTAACCAAAAATACAGTTCTATTTTTTAGAACAGAACTTGTGACAACCATAGGACAGCAATTTACGTTAGGAAGGATGTCGTGTGTATTTGTTCTGTTCTAGAGAACTAGTAGTGGTTACAATCGAGCAAGGAAAAGAATGAAGACGTGAGCTCGTATTAATTTGCTTAGCAGACTTGCTATTCGATTCTATAAACCCGCCTTCTTCAAAGAAATAAAGACGTTTTGTAAATTACTGCAGTTCAAGAGGATGTTCACTGATCATTTGATGTGATTCAAATGCGCATCATACAATACGGAAGAGCACAAAAATCAACAACAGGTGGACTTTTTTTAGATACTTTAACCTTTGTTAAAACTAGATGTCATGAGCTTATTCATCTGACCTTGTGTTCTACATCCATTAGCGAAACATTCTCGGACTAAAATGACTAAATCGACTAGGTTTAGGAACCGAGGAGCGCCTGGGTGAAACAAATATAGTGAGAATCTTTTAGAATGATTGAAAATTATTCCTAGGTGGATAAGATCAATTGATCAGCTGGTGTTTACTGTGGAAGTAGGGAATAGAGTCGTTCGGAAATTTCTTGTTGGAAAATCAAACTGGAATGATCCTTGCTGGAATTATAGAGTTCAGCCCTTGAATAAAACAAACTAGGAGACCATTTATTAGATTCGGGGAATTTTTAAATTTGGGATCTATATATAAGGTTAGTGTAGCAAGATATATTAGCAAAGTATCATCAGCTTAAAGAAAATCATGGAGGAGACATTTTTAGCATTCAAAATTTACATAATACTGCGAAACTTCAGAGGCTTCTGCTCAGTAACATGATACAGGTATCACTGTTAATTGGTGAAAGAGTATATGGTATGAAGAAAGTTTGTCAAGTCTAAGCTTCAGATTTGCAACGTGAGAGCGAAGGTAAAAAAGGTTTTTGCCCGAAGCTGTATTAGCGTTCACACTGTGGAAAATCGTCATGGATGATTTCATTCGTAGGTTAAATGTATCAGGTTTGCATAAACTAGGGTCTGAGATTAAATTTTTATAATTATAACAAGAAAGTATGGGTGCAATTTACTTGAACGCATTCGATATCCTCTAAACGTTGTTTAGGATTTGTGCAATGACTTTGGCATATCTCTTAACTCAGGCAAAACAGAATTTAGAGTCATCTTAGATTCTTGTTTAGCCTTATCAGGGTTATCTGGTTAATCTTATTTATGCGAGCACTGCACCTTCGAATCAGACAGAGAGCTGCGGTGGTGGCACAGAGACCTTTCCTGGGATAGAGTCACAGAAATGCAGCTTTTCTTAATCAGCACGATTTATTAAAGAGCATTTTGTCTGTGGATGATAAAATACTGAAAGAATATTAGTTCATGAAGACCTTCAAGGGAATTCTCCCGAAAAGGGAGGCCCAACAGGGCCAATAGAGGAGAAGTAGTTTCTTCAGGAATGAAGGACTAGCTTGATATACAGACGGATTTAAAGAGTTTCTTGGACCTAAAGCTGGAGTACTTGGGATAAACTATAGAGCAAATATAAAAATCGCACTGAGAAAACTTTCTACCGTATATCAAGCTAAAATTGTGGCCATTACTGCTTGTCTAGAGAAGATTTGTAAACGTGAGTTTGTTAACCAGCTCATTAAAATCTGCATCTATATTTAGGCAGCTTTGAGAGCTCTTCAGTTGGAATAGTTTTGATGCATACTTTCTAGAGTAGACTACCAGAGCTTTACGAAGTTTCTCGTAAAAACTAGATCAACCTACTCTGGGTTCCTAGATGTGAGATTATTAAAGGTAATAAGAAAGCAGATATGCTTGCAAAAAACCAAACTGCAAAAGCCCTCAACAGAACATAAGCATACTGCAAAACTTCGTTGATGAAATTACCATTTTTAGGAAAGTTTATAATACCTCGAAACATGCACAGAAAGCAAGGGAAAATAGTGAAAATAGGGGTTACAAATATTTCAACAAGAACCGCTGTCAGGTTTGATCAATAACACCTTTTTCTGTTTCAGAATTTTCTCAGCTGGCTTATTTCAATACTACACAAATATATTTTTTCTGTTACACAACCTTTAGAATCGAACTATAGGGGTGATGACAAAGTCGAGGAGCGCGTTCTCAGGTTAAGGATAAAGGGTCTCTCAACCAGGGATTTCCGCTAAATATTATGAGCATAATTGAGAAGCAGTCCCAGACAGTTGCACAGGGATTATCGCGAAGGAAACTCAGCAAAGGATATCAAGTATCCAGGTACCTCACAAGCTCCAAGGTCTATCTCTAGTATCCAGGTAGCTTCCAAGACCCTAGGTCTAGCTAAAATAGGTGCCTCTCTTTAGTAAAGATATTTAAGAACAGTTAGCTCTCTGGACTATCAATTATTCCGTTTATGTTGGGGCGAGATTTTTGGCTGATTCAAATTGAAGGCTTAGATCCAAGATGAAGTAAAAGGCCGAAAGACTCTTGCATTAACTGGGCAAGTCAAAGCTGCTGACAATCAAGCAACAAATTTTTGACAAAATACGGGTGTTATTTGACGCAAAGAGAAATATACAGATGAAGATGTAGTGGGCCCGGAACAATAAACGGTTTCTTGCTGTCAAAAACAGTATTATCATACAGAGTGGTAACTTTCAGGGTGACCCCATGGGACCTCTCCACTTTTGCATCACACTTCTGCTACTATCTTTTGCACCTCTTAAATCTTCTGGATACCTCTACGGTGACGCTAATCATCGGGCGTACAATGTCATAAAGCCAAATTTATAGTGCTTTAAGTATCATCAAGGATACACAAGATAGATCAGTATGGAGTTGGGACTGAATAAGTGTGTAACAATCCATCTCAAGCAAGGACGAATCACTGGTGTTCCCAGGAACCCTGAACTGATCTGTCAGTTTTGAACAAGAAATCTTTTACTAAGGTGCTTGCCATCCCGGCTCTGCTTTTCTTATTTGGGTAGTTTCATAAGCAAAGTAAAAAGCTCCTTTAAAATCATACAGCTTGGTATGGAGGTATGGCAGGTATGGAACCAGAGGAGCCTATGTTTAACATTATCTAGACCACCTTGTGTAAAAGGTCATTTATGATAAAGGACTGGTACTGCTTAGCTATGCAAGTAGAAAAAATGTTTCAAGTTTGATCTAAAAAGTTAGGCCTGGTTCAGGTTGGTGCTGATCAGCTAGGAAAGAGCAAAGAATTCTAACTTTTGTCTGCAAGATCTGGAAGGACTAGTCTGGCCTCATACTAACGCTGCTCATGTATTCAAAAATAAGAAATCTTTAAAGTTCGGCCTGGAAGAGCAGCATTGTTTCAGGTTTGGCTTTGATCAGCTGGCCATGAGGATAAAGTTCTAAGTTGAGTTTAAACGGTCTTGTTTTTTTGAACCCGAAAGGAAAATCCCGGACATTAAAAATTAGTCAATCAAAACAAAATTATCCAAAGCATTCATTTCCGGAATTTTGAATTACGAAAAACATTTATTTTATTTTTATTTTTTAGAATGTTTTTTCGCTGTATGAGGTATTTATTTCCAACTTTAGGATTCAATACAAGTTATTACGAAATTCATATTTCTAAATTTTGTTAGTAAACATTCCTGGTGGTGTTATTTTCTTTAGGAAATTTTCGTGTTTCAGACAATTTTTTTCGATTGGCGATTTGTATGAATAAAAATGACGACAAAGCATAATTCGCAAAAATAAAATTTGAGGTAAATAGTTATGTAATAAAATAAAAACTATACCAAATAAAAAGTTGAACATATTTAAATCATCTACCAGGGTTTTTCGGAAAAATAGGAATTACGTCAAACGGTAATTCATAACTATAAAATGATTTTTAAAGGTTATTCGGAATTAAAAATTATTCTAAATTTGTAAATATAATCATTATTGCAAAAGGCTAATCGATAAAATTAGAATTAGCCAAATTGAAAGTTTGGATAAATAGAAATTATAGTTAATTATTTTTTGATAAAATAAACATTAGGCCAGATAAATTCTGGAAATACTTAGGCGACTATATTGATAATCCTTAAAATCTTAAAATTAATAATTGGGTACAAAATTTTTAAAGCATTAGATTAAATTTTCTTTTAATTTTGTCTTTTTATTTATTTTAAAGTTTTTTTAGAATTAATATTACTTTTTCGGCGTAAAAACTGTGTTTTCATAAAAGGTAAAAGATTTATAAATCGTGACAACATATTACTTTCAATGAATTCAGTAAATAGTGATTTTCTTTTGTAACTGCGTAATGAAAAATAAATATCTCAGAAGAACATGATTGATGGTTATGATTTACGAGATAACGAACGTAGTATATAATGTTGAATTATAGTTTAAAGAATTAATTAGAAAATTAATTATTATTAATTAAAATATTCTTTATTATTATTACGTTTAAGACTTGTTATTATTTTTTTAATTTATTAGCAAAAGCAATAATAATTGAACAAAGATTTATTATTTAATTTTTTAAAAATTTGAAAACAAAATTTTTACAAAACAATAGTAATTTAAAAAAAAATGTCTAAATATAATTTTGTTAAATTTTTAACAAAATAAATAAATATTTAACGACATAGAATATAGCAAAGATTCATTTGAAAATTAAACTTTTTTTGATTTTAGATTTTTATTGTAAACAAAAAATTTATTTCCTACCACAAAAGTAGTTTTTTTACCCGAATCCTATATTTCCTAACAAAATAATCAAATTTTTACCTTATAGTGCTTATCAAGAAGGTGTCATGTGTAATATTTTAATTAACAAAATGTTAAAGATTTTTCACTCAAGAAATAAATAAAACTATATATAAATTGTTAAACCTTTTATCCAAAAGTCGAAATTTCTTTAAAAATAAAAAAAATTTTCAACAATATGGTTTAACTTTCATAAAATATAATGATTTTCAGGAAAATTGTTAAACTTTGAACCAGAGAGATAAATTTTCAACTTAAAATATAAATTAAAAAAGCAAGATTTCTCAAAAAAGTCATTCTGCCAAATCTTTCAAGCAAAATATTTAAATACTCCACTAATGAATACTAATTTTTTAACCAAAAAGTTGCATTTTCATAAACAATGAAATTTCTAACAAAACAGATAAAATTTTAAATAAACATATAAATTAAAAAAAGTTTAATTTCGCATTGAAAAGTATTTCAATTGACTTTTCACGCTCGAAATATAAATTTTTAAACAAGAAATGAGTTTTGTACGAAAAGAATTGAATCTGAAATATAAAAAGACAAATTAAAAAAAAAAACAGAATGAATTTTTAACAAAATTTTCAAATTTTCTACCAACAAAATGTTTATTTATTTAAAAATTTCTATTTCTATTGAAGCAAAATTTTTATTACAAAAAAATGGTTGAATTTTTATTAAGACAGATGAATTTCCAACCTAAAATATAAATCTTTAAAAAAAATTATTTTTAACAAATTGATTCAACTAAATTTTTCAAACAAAATAGTTGAATACTTGAGCTAAAAGAATTGAAGTTTTAGGCAAAAAGAAAAATTTTTAACAAAAAAGTTGCATTTGGAATCAAAAAGAGATGTATTTTTAAAAAAAATTTTAGACTTTTAATCAATTTAAAACAAAAAGTTAATTTTCTACGAAATATTACAATTTTTAACAATACAGCAAACTATTAAATGAAAAATTTTAATTTTTAACACAGAAGTTGAATTTTTAATCAAGAAAGATGAATTTTTATCTAGAAAAATAAATAAACTTTCCAATAAATAGTATATTTTGTAACAAAAAAATATGATCTTGTAACGAGATTGTTAAAGTTTCATCAAAAAGTCGCACTTTTTTCTAAGAAAAATAAAAATTCTACTAAAACAAGTGAATTTTTGGATCAAAAAGCCAAATTTTCAGAACAGAAGTAAAAAGAAATTATAATTAAAACCCTTGTTGTTGTTCCAAACTGAATTATCTTGTTAAGAATTATATTTTCCAGTTACAGGTGGATTTTATATTTTTTGTATATAAAAAACTAAATAGATAATTATTAATAATTTTTCATATTTTATTATTATAAATACTATTTCTTGGAAAATTGACTTTAATTTCCTTTTAAATGTAATGTATCTGTTCTAGATAAAAATTCGTTTCTTCCATACTGGAAAATTTATTTTACTGAGTGAAAATGTAACTAATTTATTTTTTGTAGAAAATTTATATTTTGATTTAAAAATTCATGTATGCGGTTCAAATTTAATTTTTTTGTTAAAGTTTCATTACTTTAATTTGAATTTCACTTAAACTATTCCATTCTATGCAGTAGCCTTACTTTTTTGATTTTTGAGAAATGTACTGTTTTTAGTTAAAAAAGTGTCTGTTTCACTATTTCTTCAAAAAATAATATTTTTTATAGAAAATTAAACTTCTGGTACTAAACTTCTTTTATTTTGTCTAGAATTTATTTCATGGGTTGAAAATTAAGCTTTTTAACTGAATAAAAAATTAATTCTTATCTTTTTCGTTAAAATATTATATTCTGAATGAGGAAAAAAACTATTTTATTGAAAATTCCTTTTTTTTTTTCTTTTTTTTTATTGAAGATTTAATTTTTCAATATCTTAAAGATTCTAATTTTGGTTAAAAATTGATCTTTTTCAGATGAAAATGCATGCCTTTTGTTGAAAGTGTGTCTTTTTTGGTACAAAATTATTCTATTGACTGAAAAATTCATTTGTTTTGTGAAGATTGCTTATTTCAGTTAAAATTTCATTTCTTCGGTTAAAAATAAATTTTTTTATTTGAAAGCACCAGTAAAAATTATTTTAAATATATTTAAAACCAATTTTTTATTGCATTAACATTATTGATTTTCTAAATATCTGTTTGGTTGTATACATGCAAGAAATTATCAAGGAATCTGTATTATCATCAGAGAATAACAGAAATTCTTAACGTCTTTTTGTACTAGATGGAGCTGTGAACTAACTATTTTTTTTTTATTTAATTTTTTCCGAAAAAAATATCTTCTTCTTTGTTCCGCTATAAATCACACTTCAGAATTTCCGATTGCCTGTTGCGTGCTTTTCCATTAAGCTACTAGAGAGTTCGAAATAAGAATCCGTTCTCTGAAACGCACGCATTACTTTTCTAGGTTCAACGTGTTTAAATTTGTCAAAGAATCTCAAAAAGCATTCTTTTTTCGGTATTTCTAGTAGCTTAAGGGAAACGCATCCAACCGGCAATTTCAGAAACAAAATAATTTTCAAATTTTCAAAGCGTAGCTCCATCTAGTCTGAAAAGACGTTAAGAATTTATGTTATTATCTTATGATAACACAGATTCCCTGATAAATTTGAATACGTAGCTTAAGGGAAAAGCGCCCAACTGGAAATCGGCAGTCCTGCGTTTTGATTGCCAGCTTAGTGAAGGAAGAGATCTTTTTCAGAAACAAATTAAATTGAAATTTTTTAAAGCGTAGTTTCACCTAGCCTGAAAACAGGTTAAAAAATTCAGTTATTCTCTGACAATAATACAAAATAAAAATTTTTAATAACGTAAATATTTCAATTTTACAAAAAACTTTAACAATTCGTATTTCGTTGCTGATAAGTCAACTGAAATATTTTTTTGGTGAAAACTATTTTATAGGAAAATTTGTCTTTTTCATTTAAAAGTGAATCTTTTTTAGCAGAAATATTCCATCTTTCTTGTATATAAATTCATCTGTTTTGTTTCAAATTGGATAATTTCCTACAAAATTTACTTCTTACTTTTTTTTTTAATTTGTCTTTTCCATTTCTCTTGGAAAATAATAAAACTGTTTGTTTAAAAATGTAATAATGTTGTTGAAAAGAAATATTTTCTGGTAAAAAATTGGCTTATTTAACAGAAAATTAACTTATTGTTTACAGTTTTTATTTTTGTATTGAAAACTAAACTGGAATTTTCTTTGAATGAAAATTTACCTCTTTTAAACCTTTTTTTTTAATTCATCTTGTTTGAGTGAAATTTCATTTCTTTTTGAAAATTTATCTTTTTCATATAAAAAATCATCTATTTTAGTAAAAATTTCCTTTTCTTTACGAATATGCCACTTTTTGGTTAAAAATTATTTTTCATTGTTTGAGTATTCAACTATTTTCTTTGAAATATTTAGTTGAATAGATTTGTTAAAAATAAATTTTGTTCTTGTTTAAGATTCATATTTTGAGTTATAAATTCATCTTTTTCAATAGAAAATTCAATAATTAGGGTAAAAGTTAATATATCTTCTCAAATTTTCACTTATTGAAAAAAATTGGTAATTGGTATTGGTAAAAAAATAATTTTTTTCATCTGAAATTTCATTTTTTTTGTTGCATAAAGAAGTTTAAGTTCCGTGTATAATTAATTTTTTCTATAATGTTATAATTTTTGTTTTAAAGTTCTTTTTCTTGAATTTTATCGTTTTTGATTTAGATATAAACTATGACACTTTTTTGTTGGAACTTAATACGTTTTTGTAAAAATTCAACTATTATGTTAAAAATTTAATTGTTTGGTCAAAAATTCATATTTTGATCATGAAAATTAAACTTAAATCTTTTTTTAAAAAACTTTAATTATGTTTTTGAAAATTTTTTTTTTTTTTGCATAAAAGTTTATCTGTTTTAGTAGAAATTTCCTCTTCTATAAAAATGTTACTTTTTTGTTAAAAAAGATTTTTCCCTATTTCAGTATTTAACTACTTTTTGTTTTTAAAAGATTTGGTTAAATAATTTTATAAAATATTTTGTTGTTGTTAAAGATTTACATTTTTAGTTAAAGATTCATCTTTTTCGTTAAAAGCTTAACTATTTTGTTGAAAATTAATATTTTTTAATTTAAAATTCAACTTCTTGGGTAAAAGTCAAACTCAATTGATAAAATTACATTTTTTCTTTAGAAGGCTCTTTTTCTTATTTGAAAATTTCTAACTAAATTTTTTTCAACTGAAAATGTAGCTATCCCATTTTTTTGAGAATTTATACTTTTATTTAAGAATTAATTAATTTTTCTGAAAACTTTTTTTTTCGAAAATTACCTTTCTATTCGCAAATTGAACTCTTCTATATTCAGTTATCAATAAATATTTTTAGATACAAATTTATATATTTGATTGAAAACGTATGTTGCTCGTAGAAAAGTCAGCCTGCAGGTCAAAATTAAAATGTTTTTTTCAGAATTAATTTTATTGGTTGTAAATTGATTTTTCGAACTGAAAATTAATTTTTCTATTTAAAAAGAAAATCATTTTTGTATTGAAAAAACCCTTTGTTGATTTTTTTGCTTTTGTTTAATATTTATTTTTATAACATTTAAAGTGTCCTAACTTTGGTAAAAAGCTTCTCTTTTTTAGATAAAAAGGCATATTCATTTCACTTAAAATTTTATTTTGTTTGATAGAAAATTTATCTTTTTGACTAGAAACACCAGAAAAAGTGTTTAAAATATATTTGAAACTAAATTTGTTTTGCATTAACATTATTAATAATCTTCTAGATATAAAGCTATAAATTTAAAAAGATTAATTCAAATTATTTCTAAAAAAGAGTTATTTTACAAGGCGTTACAAGGAGAATATTTTTTTTCAGAAAATAATTTAATAAATTTTTGTTTTGTTTATAATTTCATCTAGTCTGAAAAGACTTTGAGAACTTTTGTTATTCTCCGACGACAAACTAGATTCCTTAAAATCTCTTCAAGACAAGCTGTGATCGCTACAATTTCAGCTTGGAAAACTGTAGGATATTTACCAAGTGCTTTTACT
>JAAAKG020036564.1:0-19258 GCA_010014905.2 Druon quercuslanigerum
TAATTCAAGCCCATTATCATCTTCGAAAATGATAGTGATAATTCCGGGGCACGTTACACAAAACAATATGAAAATAGGCGCAGATATAGAGTAAGATAGCGGAGGGGCTCGTCATTTTAAAATACTTATGCGCTAAACGTTGTGATGTGAGGCATGACATGCATGACTACAATATTATCATCTTCGAACGAGACATTTCATATAATCTAGATCAAAATTCGCCCGCTTTTTGCGGGCTCGTTTGATCTTACAATTTTATTACCTTTTCCCTATGTTTTCAGCTGTATATGGATGCTATGAGAAATGAAAAATCCTGCCAGCCTTCATGTTTTGACAGTGATTGTAGATAGTACACCTGCTCTGCTTACCTGTTAGAGTAGCAAGAGAAGAAACAAGAGACACCCAGTATCGAGAATGCTAAAAGCGAGAGTTATAGAAACACCTACAAAACAAAAAATGTTAAACTGGAAAAATGTTTTTTTAAATAGTTTTTTAAACCATTAGGATATGAATTTTGTATTTTTATATGTCTAATCGTAAAGAAATAGGATATATAAGAAGAAAATCTACATCATTTTACGTGATTAAAAATTCTGTTTAATCATTATGGACATTATATGCATTTGAAAAAGTACACATATAAAAATGCGATGCATACAAGATAATTGTTTTATAAATACATCAGCTTGTATGAAATTGTGTACAAGATTTTTATTTTTGGTGTTATTTTTCATATAAGACAAAGTCTTTTTCATATAATTCATCATTCATATACCTTTTTTATTCACATTTAATACACACACACACACATATATATATCTTTTACGTAAGAGTTTTGAAAAAAGAGAATATTATCATGAATTTCCATGAAAAAACATTTAATGTGTATCACTGACACAGCTTATACGGACAAAAGTTTCGAAAAAAGTTCTTTAGTTTCACACATTTTTTTCGACCTTTTGAAGATCTCACATCCTTCACTTCACTAGCGATGAAACTGTGCAACACCACAGTTAGTTCGAGAAAAACTATATCAAGATATAGTTCACCAAATGATGAGGGTAGTTTATTTCGCCTTGACAAGGAGCTTTGATAAATTCATCAGATGGATTTCTCATATTCTCCGACTTGAATTAAGTACACAGTTCCTCCAAAATTATATTTTTACAATGCTCGACATCCGCCACAATCCTCTCCAAACGTCTAACTCCTTCATCAACACAAACGACCACGTTGACAAGCCCTTCAAATGTGGGAATTTGCATCATGACTGCTTGTGAATATTCGCCCTTCCTACCTTTCAGTTCGCCATTCGGTCTTCTGCATTCGTCCTCCTCGTTAATTTTCTTAACCAAAACAGCTTTTGCTGATTATGATGTAGTAAACACAATCTGTTATCGGTTTATAACAATCGGTAAGGTCCCACTGGTATTAGTACATCCATTTTCAAAGAATGATGCAATGTCATTGAATTTATTTACTAACTGTGTCCATTCCTCGTGAACAATTACCAAGTAATCGTATAACTGGTTCAAAGTGACCATCGGGTTGGATTTCCAACCCAAGAGAGATTCTAAACCAACAGTGCAGTAAAAGAGGATCATCACAATGAGAATTGCCAGCATACATGGCATAGACGTTTCGGCCACAGGGATCCCGACGCAGTCAAGGGACTGGAAACAAAAGACCTCGCCGCAGGTATAAGGATAAAGGATTGCGGTATTAGACAATTATGTAAATGCTGTATTAAAGGAAAAATCACTCGAAAACCATTCCCCAAACAATCAAGATCAAATACAGACGAAATACTGGAACTGGTGCATACGGATGTTTTTGGCCCAATGCAAACCGCTACTCCGAGAAACAAAAGGTATATATTAACGATTAACGACGATTACAGCCGTTTTAGTCAAGTTTATTTCATGAAACATAAAAATGAAGCTACTCCTTTAATCAAAGAATATATAGCTTTGGTTAAAACTCAGTTCAATAAAAAACTAAGAATAATACGCTCTGATCGAGGAAAGGAGTACATTAATAACGATTTAAGACAATATTTAAAGTTGACGGAATCAAATCGCAGTTTACAGTAGCATACACGCCTAAACAGAAGGGGATTGCTGAAAGAAAAAATTGATCATTAATGGAAATGGCTCGGTGTATGATTTTTGATGCTGATATTGAAAGCAAATTTTGGGGAGAGGCCTTGAATACTGCAAACTATCTTCAAAACAGACTACCGCACAAAAAATAAAGAAAAAACTCCTCATGAGTTATGGTATGGGATTAAACCCTGCATAAATAATTTAAAGATTTTTGGGTGTACGGCGTATGCACACGTGCCAAAAGAAAAAAGAAGAAAGTTGGATGCCAAAGATGAGAAATTGATCTTCGTGGGATATTCCGAAAAATCGTAAGGATACCGGCTACTTGATACGGAAACAAATAATATTCAAATCAGCAGGGATGTCATATTTGCAAAGGATAAAATTGTAAAAATCAAAACTTCTAAAGGAAACAGTTGTGAAACATCAACAGTTAAGTAAATTCAAAGGTCCAGGAAGAAGGTGTCGCGGACGCGACACTGGAAGAACAAGTGCAAATTGCAGAAACAACATATGAAGAAGACAAGGATTCCACTGATAAAAGTACTGAAATTGGAGAAATTGAATTGACTAAGACACCTACCCTCTAACCAACAAATCCCAGGCTCCTTGCCTTTCATGATCGGTGTACTAGATAAACCATAGTCCCCTTGCATCTCACGATTAACCCACTCACCCATGTTTTTTACTTTTAGCGTTACCGAGGAACAACGGCGTGGATGTAGTAAAAATCTGTTCCCTTTGGGTTGCTGGATTACCATGAGTTTCCTTGCCTCTCACGATCGGGGTTCTGGATTAACGTGAGTCTCCTCGCCTCCCTATTAAGGGTCCAACAGTAATCTGACAGTATATTTTTGTCCCAAAAGCCTTGGTAACGCTTTTCAATTTTTTCTGAAATTTTGATGAGCGCGTTCTCCTTGCTCTTCGCTGACAGCTCCAAAGTTTTCCGGAAGTCTATCTAAATAAGAATGCAAAAATGAACTTTTAACATCCCAAATTTTTGAAGTTATCAAGCATATTTTTGACAATTTTTCATACTGAGGATCTTTATTATTTCCTAAAAACTTATTGACTACTTCTCTGAATCTTTTCCAAGCTTTCCTTTCTAAATCTGTCATTCTTTTTTCAAAAACTTGCTCTTTTAACAATTTTCGTATCTGTGGACCATCAAACATACCTTTCTTAATTTTGGCTGCTGATAACTTGGGGAATTTGGCACGCAAGTAGATAAATGCATTGCTATTTTCAGCTCTCATAGCTTTAATAAACTGTTTTATTAAACCTAACTTTATGTGTAATGGTGGTAATAATATTTTAGATGGATCAACCAATATTTTTGTATCATGTGTGGTGAATACCTTACAAGTGAAGAACGTAAAAAATTCACGGATTGTTTGCAATCTTGGTATACAAAATGTTAATATGCACAGACTTAAAGATTGTCACCATAATTCTAGGACATTTCTTAAAAAATTATCGTCTTTTTCTACATATTTTTGGGTTTTAATAAAAATGCTGACGTCATAAAGCAAAACTAAAAATAGATTCGAATTCAGCGTAAAAAAATACATAAGAAACATATGGTCTAACCCAAGATCCAGACAACTTTTCTTTTTTTGTAAACCTGTGTAATTAATGCAAGCTAACAAACATAATTTTTTTAACAATTTATCGTTGTTTATATCTATTTTTTCTTATAGTAATGCTACAATAATCCATACCCTCTAACGTTTATTTATTATTCGTTTATCATTAAAACCCCAAAGCAAAGTTAAAAATGTCAGGAAAAACATGATGTTTGTTAACTTGCATTAATTATTACCCTGCTAAGTAAAAAATGAACAAAAAGATAGAAATTTCAGAAAAAGCTGCATTTATATATATTTTCTAAAATTTTTAACTTTGACTTGCGGTTTTAGTTATAAACAAATAATAAATAAACGTCAGAGAGAATCATTTTTTACAGAATCTTTTTTTGTGCACATATTTTTCTGAAATAAAAAATAGAGGAGTTAAAAGCCAAAGAAGGCATTTACCACAAGTCTAGCTTAAGCTAGACTTGTGTGATGTAATAAACATCCAGGGCTGCGTTTGGTTGCCAAGTTTTGTCTGAATTCGTTTTCAGGTAAATTTGGGCAGCGTTCAAATTTACCCCAAACCCATATTGTGAAGACACGAGATGAATTACTCAAACTTGCAGCCAATCCAGAGATTAAAATAAAAAATATACTCCCGGCCAGTAACACAACCTTGTATATAGCGTAGCAGTTTAAAAAAATACTCATACACCATTCAACATATCAAACATATCACAATAAGTGAAAATAATGTCTGTAAAGTCGTCAACTTGAAATGGAGGCAAGTTGATAACTACGACTCTCTGCCGTATGGGTATAAAAGAGTGAAATTATAAAAAAATAATAAAAATAATAATTTAAACAAATTATTTATATTATTAATCGTGTTACAGATGAAGAAGCCAGCAACCTGTTATATGACACTGTTAGAAATTTCTCTTGTGATTTCACAATAAGTGTTATGGAAATTTATTACTAAAACGTAATGTAATTTTACAATACATAAAATTGTACCTTCACAATGCAGTATTGTAAAATCACAACAAATGTATTGTAGTTTCACAACATCTAAAACAATCTGTATTTATTAATCTTGTATTTTATTTTGCTTTCAATAATGACTGCTCAAATTACCGTCTCATCATATAAGGATTGTACTGAAAATAACAGAATTTTACAATTATTTTTTGTAACTATTTATTAAAGAGATGTTAGAAAATTTATGTTCTTTGCAAAAAAAATTCCTTTTTGTAAAAAATCAATCTTTATGGTTAAATATTAATCTTTTTAGTGGAAAATTCTACTATTCCAGTAAAAGGTTGATTATTTTAGTTGGAAATTCATCAGTTTGGTTGAAAATAATTGATCTTCTCTTGTTCAAAATGCAACAATGTAGATAAAATTTTTTGTCTTTTTAATTAATAATGAAACTATCTGGTTGAAAATCGACATCTTTCTGTTAAAAATCGATTTTTTGTGTAGAAAATTATCTGTTTGTATGCAAGTTATTCTCCTTGTTTAACAATTTTTCTTTTGGGATAAATATTCAAGTATTACAGATGAATATTTTCTATTTTATTTAAAAATTCATTCCTTTGTGCGCAAATGTAACTCTCCTTTTGAAACCGTTTTTTTTGTTGGAAGTAATCTTTTTAACCGAAAATTTAAATTGTTCTTATTAAAAACTCCATAGTTGTAATTGACAGTTCGTCTGATTGGTTAAACATTAATTTTTAAACCTTAGAATAAATTATTTAAGTTTTAGTTGACAATTTATCTTTTTTAGCAATTGATTCAAATTCAATTGAAATTTTAACTACGATTGAAAATTCATTTTTTGGTAAATAATTTAACTATTCCAGTTAAAGATTCATAATTTTATTTGATAATTTATCACTTTCGTTGGAAATCGTATTCTATTTTGTTGACAATTGTACTATTTTGTTAAAAATTCTTCTATTAAAAATGAGAAATAATTGATTAACAGTTTGACTATTCCATTTTTTGTAAGAAATGGATATGTTGTACTAGAAGATTTAGGTATTTCTTAGCAAATTCATTTATTTGACAATGTTTTGCTTTACTGTGTTGAAGGATGTTTAGAATGATTTCACAAAGTAAAAAAAAATAGTGTTCAGCAAAACATATGAAGATGTAACGTTAAGTTGACCGGTAAAATTAAAAAACTTGACCAGGAGAAACCGGGAATTTTAAATCGTCTGTCGAATTACCACCCTTTACATGTATAAAGATACCTCTTATAGCAAGGAGAGGATAATGTGATTCAGCTTTCTCAGATGTATCCTTATATGTCGTTTCAACCTGAAAAAGAAAATATTATATATTTCTATTTACCGTTGAATTACGTTAAACTTTTCTTATTATCTATACTGTGCGAACTTTAACAACTTACTAGAATAATTTTAAAAAGCAATCATTCTGCCTCTTTAAAATACGTTAAAAGCAGTGGAAATATTGCAAGAACTTTTGGCACGGCATTTTTAGTAACTGCCGTTGCATTTTTTGCTTCATTAAGTATGCAATTAATGGCTGAAACTTTATCTCCAGGTGCGATCGTCGTTTTCAAATAATGCCTGATGGGCTTAGCTTTTTCGTTAATGTACGTTCTCCATGTTTCGTGAATATCTTCACCAAATAACATAGAACTGTGCCTTACAAGATACTCAGGTTCTTTTAAAAAAGGTCAGTTGATGAGAAGAATGGGTAGATTTCTTTCTACATCTGTAATAACTAATCTTTGTTACCTGTACATCAACTGCATGTCGATCGAGTAATTTTTGCGATTCTCCTCCATTTTTGACCTTAATTAATTACCAGATAGTGCAGGTGCATATGCAACACAGTCATATTCATCCTGTTTTTGAGAACGTTAAATATAATTATTAATCTCTGTTTCATCATCGCTATCTGTTAAGAGAGATCGAATATTGCGTTTTGTATTTCCCCTCTTTGACTAATGAACTCTTGTGTAAATTTGATCTCTTAAGGCTGCAGTTCCTTTCCCAAATCGCTGCCCTTGTACTGTATCCATGAAGGTTTGTGGATATTTGCAACATAATTTTTTACCAATTTGGCTTGTCATTCCTCTCGTTGTATCTTTCAAATCATTTGACATGTACTTGGCAAACAAATGTACGAGCTTCAATCTGTCTCCATCATCAGCTAGTTTCCGCATTTCGCAAGCTATTTGCAACGACTCTGGAATGAATGCCCAAACTTTTTCATGAAACCATGGATATTATTCAGACGACTGCTGATCGATGCGGAACGTACTTGAATCATCTGAATAAAATTGAGATAATATTAATATAATTTAAAACGAATGTTATTAATTAAATTCAGTTAAAAATTGATTTTAACTAAGAAAAATAATTTTCAACGAAAAAGTTGAATCTTTAACCCAAGAGATGAATTTTCTACCGAAAAATAATAAAAAAATCTCATCCCAAATAATTAAATTTTTTACCCAAATAAGACTATTTTTCAACAAAATCGTCCAATGATGAACCAAAGAAATGAATTTTCAAGTAACATGAATGTTTGACCAAAAAGAACCATTTTTAACGTAATGGCTGAATTTTTGCTACAAAAATATAACTATATAACTCAAAATACGATAGTGGACGTTTTATAAAAATCGAGTTTTTGAACCAGTGAGATAATATTTGAACAAAAAGACGAACATTAAACAAAGTAGTAGCGGTAGTTGAAAAAATAACACATTTTTTTGCCAAAATAGTACAATTTTTAACCAGACAGAAGAATTGGCAAACAATAAGATTAAAATTCTATCAAGAAAGACTGATTTTATTTTTAGAAAACAACTAATTTTTAACCAAAGAAATTAACTTTTAACCACATATTTGAATTTCTAAAGGAATTTTCAATACAGTTAAAAAAATTTTAAACACGGAAATGAATTTAGCACCAAAACGATGAAATAGTGACCAAGATGAATAATTTTCTGTCACAAAAGACGAATATTTGAAAAAAAATGATCTATGCATATTGGAACATTAAACTACAAAAGTTCAATCATGATAAATCCTAAAAATGAAAAGAATAAATAGTATTTAATATTTTTATCTGTTATTTTGCTCATGTAACCCTTTAGAATTCGAGGCGCCGCTGCTAATGAAAGATTGCAAAAACTGCACTTGGTGTCTCTGTTCAAAATCATTATGAAAGACTGAAGATGACACAGGTGAGTTTTCTTCAGCTATATCCACAAATCCATCAATTAGACTTATTATAGATAAATAAAAACTCGCATTATAGCGTAAACTAACCATTTCTACAGCTTGCTCGGCTTGTTTCGTCTTCAAAGCTTTTAGGATTCGATTGCGCCAAAGATTGAGCTTTCGCAAGTACGATTTTCAGTTTCAAGGGTGGCTGCTGATTTCAATTGCGGTCTTCATCGTAAGCCATAAGAACCGAATCTTCTTCAATTATAGAATTTTACTCTTCAAAATGAACCTTAAAAATGCATAAACTCAATGATAATTCTTAGAAAATAATTATAAGAGAAGAATTATGCCAAAATTTTCCTAATTACTCGGTATTTGTCATCCGGCAGATCAAACTTTCGCCTGGCCTCTAAAATGACACCCAAAATGGAATCCGCACATATCGCTGCTCAAATTTCTTTTTTAGGATAGCATAAATTAATAGAGGCATCCTCAAAGCTAAAGATGTGAAGGAAAAAAACAAAAAATATCAGCAGTTTGTAAGTTTTCATAATAGGCCAATTTCCAATTGAAAACGATTTCATAAGGTTGGAATTATCAAGGCATATTTCTGTTAATGATTTCACTGGAGAAAGTACTAGCCAGAGGTCTGAAAGGAATGCATGATTAGGTTTTATGCACAGCAGGTTTCCCAAATTGTACTGATACATTGGTTTGTAATCTACCACTGAGGATAGAGGAAGGCATACATACTGTATCGTTCGCCCCAATTTCGTAAGTTCGTAAACATGACCCGAAGTAGTTTTCAACGACTTCAACCACTATAAGTATCGTCTGCTCATCATCAAAAAGAAACATACATATTTTTCCGATGAAAATTTCGTGTTGATAACCACTCTGACGTATGGCTAAGGCATTGCCTTTCTTATACTCAGTACCTTGTACTAAAACCCTGCTGCACTCTTGCAGAACTGCAGGTAAATTAGCTTTTCTCACAGCGGATTTAATCTGCTCGTCATAGATTTAAACATTGAAATCATTGATTTCAAAGATTTTTACACGAAACCTGATATCTGCTCCCAAAGGAATTAAACTTTGATGAAGTTCATGTCTCTCACTGAGTGATGGCACTATGATGGCACAGTTGTAGAACAAGCTTGGAGCAATTATTACAGAATGTCTGTGATTGATCAGTTCGAGAACAATTACGTAAGAAAGGTTCTGGAACAGTTGTTAATATTCGTTCCTAATTGGTTCTAGAACACATTTGTAACAGGGTTCCATAAATCCGAAATAACACTGTGATCATTTTATTCTAGAACAATGCCGTAGCAATTTTGTCATAGTGATACAGAACACTGTTACCTTTTTGTTCTAGAACCTTTGTGTCACCATCTTGTACGAAACGTTTTAGAACACAGTTTCATTTTTGATGTGGAACAGTTACATAACGTTTAAAATATCTTTGTAGTTCCAGCTATGTAGTTCAAGTTGTCACCGACAGATAGCGCAACTGTGTAGTTCCAGCTATGTAGTTAAAACTTTCGCCGACAGATGGCGCCTCTGTTTTACCAGCTAAGTGGTTCCAGCTGCCACCAAAAGATGTCGATCGTGGGGGGATTCCCCAGACTTCTTGAAACTTCTAGCAAGGTAGTTGGCTAAAGTGAGCTAAGGGGTTGTTAATAGAAGCTTCTACAAACTTCGTCCTAATATATAATTGATTAGGGGGGGGGGGGGGTTAGAGGGTTTCTCGAAGCTCTTAGAAAGTTCGGCCTGATAGTACCATATATGTAATACTCCTATATATTGCTAACAGCCTATACTTTGTAATAAATTATCAAACAAAATAGAGTGCCGACATATATTTCTATCTCACACAGCTCGCAGAACGTAGAGAGCATTGAGCGTGCGGCGTCAACCGCGGGAAGGTTAGAAAAGGGGAAATAGACTTATATGTGTGACGCGATGCTATTTTTTTGCCAGAAGCCTCTATCAAGCGGTTATAAATATAGAAGTATCACATATATGAACACTACCCATAGGTAAAATGCTTGTTTACCTTGTGTGTTAATGCAAATATGAAGGAGGAGTAGGTGGAACCCAGCAATACCGACCGCAATACCCATGTTTTAACAACCGCTCACTCTTGTTCGATGCAAGCATGGCTCTTGCTTGCACGAAATTTCTAGTATCCACAATATGTGATTTCTGAATTTACTGAATGTACAGCAGCGCCCTATATCAATAATTAAATAGCAAATGATTTAAACTTAACTACTATTTGAAGAAACTCGAGTACTACCTGAGCTTAATAACTAATACTTATCTAACAGAACAGGTTTTATATACATTTCGACCTTTGTCAACCTTAAAAGTCTGTTTTTTCAAGAAAAATACTTAACTTAATTTCACAATATACATTCTCAACTTAGCTTAATAAAATAATATCTTAATTTAATTATACAGATTAAAGACAGGTAAAATAAAATTCACAATCGTCTTGCTTGATATTATATCATGTTTCTTGACCGTAATATGCGGATAATTGCTAAACACTCGGAGAATTGTAATGAATAACAAGTTCGACAAACAGCGGCGTTGCACATGGTTCGATCCTCGGGCCGACACTAAATGAGCTGGAAAACAGAGGACTACAGCTGGCCCAGGAAAAGACTGAAGCCTTATTAGTTACGAAAATAAGGAAACTGCGTTCAGTAGGGTCCACTATACAGGGAATGAGAATAGAACCTAGCCCCGCTATAAAATACTTAGGAACATACTTTGACAAAAAATTTAATTCTTCTAGGCAAGTTAACGAAGCAGCACAAAAAATAAGACAGACTGCAAATGCATTAATGGGTATTATGCCCAATATTCGAGGTCCACATGCATTGAAACGAGCGCTTTTGTCGAGTGTGGTTCACTCGTAACTGCTATACGTAGCTACGGTGTGGTCGTAAGCAGTGACTTAGCAGAAACAAAAAAGGGTACTTACCAAGTTACAGAGACAGATGACTATAAGAATATGCAGCGCATACCGAACAATATTATCAGTTGGGGCAGCGGTGATATCTGGAACGCCACTTATTCATCTGCTGATAGAAGAGCGAGAGGAAAACTACGTGGGGAGAGACTCGAAAAATGCTAGAAGAAATCTCATGCAGAAATGGCATCAACTTTGTAACGCAATCCCTATTAGGACACGAATGATTCACAAAATTCCTGCATTACAGAAAAAATTCTGAAACAGACGAAGGCATTAATTGTGACCTTTACTCATTGTGACATGATAAAATGTTTTAAAGTCTGAACAATGCTGGGACATTGCTTACAAAACAGTAAGAAAAATAATTGAGACGCAAGAAAAAAAATATAAAGCATTCAAAGGTTAATAGACAGTCTCCTTCTTCAGTAGTAATGCCGAAGCGGTTTCCAGGAGATATAAACAAAGAAAGGAGTTAAGGTTTAGTGGGTAGGTGCCGTTTTCGATAAGTCCTACTCTCACCTTCGTTCCTTGTAAACTATGCGCCCATGAATGCAATCTAGCGTATATCTATACAGGGTGTCCCGCGAGTACTGTAGATAATTTTGTGTGTGGGGGGGGGGGGGGAGGTGCACAATAAAATAAGAAAAAAAGCCCGAAGATTTTTTTGATCCAATGCTTATTCTAGTCACAAAAGAGGGTACAAGTTGTATGTACGTGTGAGCATGTGTGGCGTGCGCGCGCCGCCTCAACCAAGCAATTCCCCTACCGAAGCGCTGGACCTACCGAAGTTCGGGACTATTTTGCTTATTTTTTTGTGAACAACTCCCCCACAAAATTAACTACAGTACTCGCAGGACACCCTGTATATGCGTGACTTGCATATACTGGGCTCGTGGTCCCCAAAGTTCGAAGGTGGTTAGAGCATAAGCTGCGTCAGGGCCCAGTACGAAGAGGTTGAAGTCCCGGAACAACGTCCCGAAGACGTCAACCCCTAAAGGAGAAGAAATGAGAACGCAGCTCGAATCGGGAAACCCCGTTTCACAGAAGAAGGAGAAGAAGAGGCGAGTTAGACCCGAGGCGGTAATTATAAGACTGCTCGAGAGTTCAAGCTACGCAGAGATCCTAAAATACCTCAAAAAAAGTTGAAACCCGACACCCTTGTTGTTAACATTAGGGGTATGAGGAAAACAAGAAAAGGGTAGGTATTATTTGAGGTCGAGAATACAGAGGATAGCAGAAAAATGTGCTCTGCTGCAGTCATAAAAGCTGTTGGCGAAAAGGGCTGTGTTCGGGAGATACTGCTTCGCACTAAGGTCGAGGTAATGGATCTCGACACAACGACAGATGCGGAAGAGGACGAAGCGGCTGTCAGAAAGCACTTCGATGAGCATCACGTAGGTGAGATTAGGGTCAGTCTTCAGAGGAACTCTGAAGGCCTTCGTTGAGCTAGCCGAGGAAATGGCGTTGAAATTGGTAAGCGCAGGACACCTCAAGGTGAGGTGGGTGTGCTTTCGCTAACGCAAAAAATGCAGGCTATTAGGTGCTACCGCTGCCTCGGCTTCGGCCATAGGGCCAAAGCCGATGTGAGTTGATGTGAGTGCACCTCAATTAATGCTGATCAACTAGTTTCACTACATTTCTATTCATAGCAATTAGGCAGTTTAACGTACACTACCATGAGCATAGTTTCAATCCTTCCTTCAACTAATTCAATTTCGTTCCTTCCAGCATCACCGTTGCGTGATTGTGGATAATGATGATTCTGTGATTCTTTTCAACGCTGGATTCTACAAATGCCGTTGGGTTGAATTGAGCACTTTTGGCACTTACTGCATTCAGCTTTAACTTTCTAGAATAAATTAAATTGGCCGATTATATAGGCATATTTTGTGTTTATATGAAAAGCGTTTTTGTTTTAAGTTTTTTATTTCTTTAATCTAATAGGACAAATAGGACAAGTAGGGCACATCTCTATCTGGGTAAATTCTTACCTCCTGTCCCCAATCCGGCCCAGTCTCAGAGTTTCACTGTAGTTGTATGAGAATAGTAATAACCTATAATGCCATTTATTGATGTTCTTGTGTACTGAAATTGCGGTATGCTATGAATTATTGACACCATTAATAAAAATAATATTTAAAATTTAAATATTCCCCCAGCATAGCCGCTTGGGACTTTAGTTACCGCAGGTCTCACATGATCGCTCATATTACTCCATAGGCGGACATATTGGAAATATTTGCATCTAACTTTAGCACGAGGCTTTACTTCCCTTGTAGATGTTTGACAATGAGAACCTGTATGCTTATACAGCCTCGTATCAATTGACCCTCCTAGAATTTAGGAAGAAATCACATATTGCGGCTACTAGAAATTGCGTGCAAACAACAGCTTTGCTGGCATCAAATAAGAGTGAGCGCTTGTTAAAACATGGGTATTGCGGTCGGTATTGCAGGGTTCCACCTCCTCCTCCTTCTTATTTCTATTAACACACAAGGTAGATAAGCACCTGTGGATACTATTCATATATGTGACACTTCTATATTGACAACCACGTGAGAGAGGCTTTTCGCCAAAAATAGCATTGCGCCTCACATACAAGTGAATTTGCCCTTTCCGAACATTTCTGTGGCTATCGGCGCACGCTCTATGCTCTCAACGTTCTGCGATCTTTGTGAGACAGAAATATTTGTCGGTACTCTATTTTGTGATAATTTATTACAATGATTAGGCTGTTAGCAATATATAGGAGTATTACATCCTTGGTACTATTAGGCCGAAGATTCTAGAAGCTTCGCGAAACACCCCATCCCCTAGCTTACTTTGGACAACTACATTTCTAGAAGTTTAGAGAACTCTATGGAATCCCCCCACGAGCACCATCTTTCGTTGGCAACTGGAACTACTTATCCGATAAAACATTCGTGCCATCTGTCAGAAACAGCTTGAACTACACAATTGGCAACACAGATTCGCCAACTGTCGGTGACAGCTTGAACTATATAGCTAGTAAAACAGTGGCACCATCTGTCGACTTGCTCATGGATCCATGGTAATGATGTAACTTACCGAACGAGCAGGTACCAACTTTCTTGAAACTGACGGGTGGCGCCATCTGTCGATAGCTGCTGGAACTACATAGATATTCCCGAACTCTCATAGGTATACTACTATTGATGAACCAATTTGAAATATGTGGTGTGTCTGAGCGTGCGCGCGCGCGTGTGTGTGTATGTGATTACGCTTCGAAAAATGGAATAATTTGACGGAAGTTTTTAAACCATCATTTGTCATCTGTAGAACAATTTTTGTGCAAACTGTACAAAGATTAAGAAGACCTACCTACAATTCAGGTAAGTGGAATAATGACCAGAATATGCTGTTTCTTTTCAATTTAAATATTTGACCGAAACCTGGATTCGAACTTGGATACTCGCAAAGTCATATTTACTGAGTATAAAGGTGTGGAAATGTGCAATATACTAAAGAATGTTTTAAAAATCATGAATAAGTTCAAGACTTAACTTGTTCCTCGGGTACTATAAACTATCCACTTATGAATGTCTGAATTTTCCCCAAATGCCAGAAATGACCCCGTTTGCCTGTACAGTTTCTTGAGAAAAAAAACAAGTCGTTTTTCATTTTCAAGTATTGTATTAAAAAATAACTCGGCTTTCTTTCGAATATATATATATATATATATATATATATATGATTAAAATATTTGTCATAAGGACAACAGCAGGATTTTGCCGGGATCGGGTGCTAATATGAAATTTGCACCCGATCCCAGCGAAATCGCGGTAAAATTTCGTACGAATCACAGTGCTGTATCCGATTTTCACTATCGGTATTGAAAATTGATACTTCAATATGGAAATGAAAATTTTCCACCTAAAAATATGGAACAGTAAATGATATCTGACGTCACAGTATCAAGTGAGGGTCAGCTAATTCGAAGTTTCTCGGAAATACCATAAATCCATCGTCATCTTGTCACCTTGTCACCTTGTCACCTTAAAAGACTCATTTCATACTAAACGCGTTGACACCACATGTATCAGAAATTAAACAAGATCTATTTGTTGATATTAATGAGAACGCATTGATGGATATACTGTTGGAAGGTGAAACTTCAGCTATGTAGGTCATAACTTATCAGGCTTTTACGAAGTACGTTTTTCAACCCCCTCTTGCGCGCTAAAACAATAAAACCTGAATTCACATGTGCCCTCAAAAATATTTACCCCCACTTATCAATTCTGAGAAATCTCTCTCCTACACTAAACATTTGTGACGCCAGGTAAATTAAGTAAACGATTAAAAAAGTATTTTGTGAACATCTATAAGAGCATTTCATTTCTTCTTTTTCCTCAGTTTCTTGTCAGATCCCAGATTGTGAAGAAGAAAAGCCGCAAGAACTAACAAGTCTTTTAAAAGTACTCCTAAAGAACATTTAAGAACTAAAACAAGTGATACAACTGCGAACAGATTTACAAATTATAAGAAGGAAATTTAAGGCTGTGAATCTTGAAGATACCGAGCAAAGAAAAAGAAGAAGAAATGGATTTCTTAAATTTAAGAAAACCGCTCAATTTGCAATTTCAGTGCGTAAAAGCCTTCAGTGAGATGAACATCATCTTCATGACTTATACACCTCGAAATCAAATGCTACAAACAACTAGATGCAATCTGAATTCGTCATTCACGAAAAAAATTATCGTCGCTGCTGAATTTAACAAAGATGCAAAGCTCGATCAATAAAACTTCAGGCCAGTCATCCTAGTGCAAGCATGGCCATAAATCTTGAAAAGTGGAAATTATTTAAAAGATACTTCAACCTTATGACACTGTTCTGTGTAAATTTACACATTCACATGACTATATCTTTTAGAGATTATATAGTGACTTTGGACCAAGTTCAAGAAACGCAAAAATGTTATCCATTTGTACTGCAAGAAACAATGTTTGCTGTTTTCCAGGAATTCTGTCTTTGTATCGGTCGGTATCTTATGGAAAAGAGTGTTATGCTATTTTAACGTGCAAAGCATATCGTAATTGAAGCCATCGCCGACACTGTTTAGTGTAATGTGAAATTACCTTGTGTGAAAAGTCCCTAGTCTTATATGCAGAAAAATTATATAAGTTTAAAGAGTAAGGCAATGACCAAACCTATATTTACTAACCTCATGCGAGTTGAAAGTCTGTTTCTGGAAAAAATTACGTTTTATAATCAGAATGTGTGTGTGTGGAGAAGTGATTGAGCTAATACCAGAAGCCAAGTCTCATCAAAGCTACGGATAGCAAAGTGGCGACGTTGGTAGTTTTTTCTAGCAGGCCTATGTAGCTCCTTCATCAGCTGCAGCTTTTCGTCATTCATGTTTGAGTGTGTTCAGCTTGGCATCCAACTGAGAAAGGAGTTCTGAATTGCGATGCGCCAGATCTTGAGTTGAATCCACATCACCTTTCAAAATATATATAGTTTTATTTATGAAAACTTCTAGAGTTATAATCAGCATGTTATTTTTAACAACTTTAGTTCACAAGGAAGCTATGAAATCATTCAGAATCTGATTTTTTTGCTGTAACACGTGTTGCATTATATTTAAAGGACTACGCAGAAAATATACATGAAGTGTCTTTCGGTCGATTTTGATTAAACTTCGTAAAATTGTAGTTCTCAGTGTCGCGATCGAAAGTGTTATGGGGCACAAAGTCCGAAAATGGACATTTTTCGAGTTATAGAGAGTTAAACATCCAACCCTTCTGAAACACATTACCAAATATCTTGAAAAATGCAGCTCTGCGAAAAAAATATTCGTTATGAAAGTTATTCGGCTCTAATGGGGAAATGCAAAGAAAGTCATGGCCTTGAAACACAGGTCATTTTTTAAGGTCATTCAATGTCAACTTGTCATTTTTTGCTAGTATTCAGCCAATAAAGACAAGTTATAAAGAGGAAATCAGTATAGAACCCATAAAGGCAAGAAATGAGAATAACTTAGTCAGTAGCCAGCCAATGAAGGAAAATCATGAGAAGGATGTATTCAAGACACAACCTTCTTGACTCCCACGTAACCTAAGCCCTTCTTGACCCCTCCCCCCTCTCGACAAAAGAAAACAAAGAACAAAATAATATAAAATGGGAGTTAGCGCGCAGCGCGCACGTGTGATAAACCACATTAGTACTTTTATAATCATAAGAACAATAACTTGAGAGCTCTGCTATCATTTTGGTGCGAGTCAATTTGTGTTCACAAAGGACGGGCGCTTTGTTTCCGAGTACATATTCCCGTTACAGCGGGCCAGTGTGGTACACTTGTTTTGGCTGGTATTTTGTTTCTTTTAATTGGCGATTGCTTTCTGCGTACACATTCACGATACTGCGAAGCACATTGCTACATGTGATTTTGTTATTCAGTTTTATTTTTTATTTTAACCATGTTACTTCATGGATGACTAAATGTTAGACCCGCTACATTGTATAGTCAGTCTAATTTTTTTTGTATAGTGTTAGTAGAGTGTGTATACTAACGCAATTCCTAATTAAGTACTTGCATTCTATAATTGTAAATCGTTAATCACAATGGCATTTCCAAATCTCCTACGGTGTTACGTTTGTGATGGACGTTTTGCTCCTTGTCTCATGACTTAAATCGACGGAGATGGGAATGCTGGAAAAACGGAAATCGCTATTCACAGACGAGATGGATTACGAAGACCGCCATTAGAACTTACATATCTGACAAAGGTATGCTCTAACTGCAATTGATCGATTTGTAACAAAATCACTGCTATGGGGGAGGATCCGACATGTTTAAGACTGAACGTCCTAACGCAGACTGCAAGTAACACTTGCCTTCCCTGCAATTCCGCTTATAATACACAAAGATTAACAGTCGAATGCAAAGTAAATGTTTTTATTTTATGCAATATTTACATCCCGGAAAACGTAAGATCATGTCCGCATCATTTAAATGATGAAGGTTTAATTCTGCAGCCACTTTTACAGAGCTTAGGTTTTATTAACAGGTCATACGTAATTAGAGGCCCACTGCTGCAAGCATTTTTCAAGGACTTTGTAACGAAGCTTTAAGTCAAACTAGACTTGTTCACGAAAATAGCCTGCCTGACACTGAATTTGAATGTCTTTGTCCTGTAACGAAAGAACAGTTTCGAGAATTGTTCACTTTTTGTGATAGAGTGCCCCGTGAAGTTGGTTATAATTATGTGGAAAAGAGAGATTTCCTGATGTTTTCATGTAAACTGCGTCAAGGTCTATCGGATGCTTTTCTCAAGGTCATGTTCTAATATCCAAGTAGACAGTTAGTTAGTGGAGCCATCGCCACGGTCAGACAATCCTTAATGCAACGTTTCGTACCTAACAACATCGGATTTGACGCAATTGTAAGAGAAGATTATATTGCCAGGCATGTTACTGATTTCGCTAATCAATTATATAATCCGGAAACACAAAATCCTCGAGTTATTGTGTGTATTGATGGCTCATACATTTACACACATAAGAGCAGCAACTTCAGGGCTCTACGACAGTCATATTGTGTTCATAAAGGACGGCACTTAGTCAAACCTGTATTAATAGTTGCACCTGATGGTTACATTCTCGACATTCAAGGACCGTACTTTTCTGACAGCCGTAATAATGATGCTGCTATATTACAACATAAATTCGCAATAGACGCTGACAGAATGAGAAGGTGGTTCCAAGAAGACGATATTGTCATTGTTGATAGGGGATGCCGAGATGCCACTACTCTTTTGGCGCGTTTGGGTATTATCTGCAAAATGCCAGCTCTTCTTTCACGACATCAGCATTAACTTACAACAGAAGATACTAACGAATCGCGGTTAGTGACAAAGTCTAGATGGATCCTCGAAGCTAGGAACGGACACATCAAATCAATTTTCACATTCTTTGAGCAAGTAGTACAAGTACAACACGTTCATAATCTGGGCGATTTTTGTCGGATAGCTGGAGCTATAATTAACAGATACCATACATTAATTTTCATGGAAGGTCCTGACGCCGAAATGGCCAATGAATTACTTGAAAAATCTAAGGAACCGAATGCCGTCAAGGGCTGGTTGAGGGAGGAAACCTTAAGACAAGGAACGCCCAACGAGGGGTTCAATTAGATGCCGGCCAATTATTAGATTTCCCAGTCCTGACACTTGAATTCTTAAAAGAACTCACAGTTAAGGTTTATCAAGTTAAACTTGCACCTTCTTGTTACGACCCACTTAATAGAAAACACTTGTTCTTATTTTCTTCCAAATGGCCTGAAGGTCCAAAATGCCAATTCTTATTGTGTTTCGCTAAGAATTGTTTTTTTATTTTGCGAGATCGTTGCTTCGCTCTCT
>JAAAKG020036575.1:2826-19258 GCA_010014905.2 Druon quercuslanigerum
CATTTTCCTTTTTCATTTTTTTCGCATTCTTTCTTCAGTCTTTTTCATTCCCCTTTACTATTTCCCTTCCTTCTTACCCCTTCCTTCTAACCCTTTCCTTCTTACCCCTTTCTTATCCCTCCTTGCATTTTCCTTTCCCCTTTAGTAATCCCCTTTAACGTTTTCCTTCCCCCTTTTTACGTTACCCTTTTCCTTATTCCCCTTTATCGTTTTCCCTTTCCAACATTTCCCCTTTCTTTATTTCCCCGTTCCCTTTACCCTTTTTCTTTTTCTCATTCTCCCCGCTTCCTTTTTATTTTTCCCTTTTCCACCTTTTGCTTTCCCTTTTCACCCTCCCCGTTTTCTCATTTTTTCCTTTCCCCCATTTCCTTTTACTTTTTTGCTTTCCCCTTCCTCCTGCCCCTTTTAATATTTCCCTGCTCATCCTTTCCCCGTTTCCTTTAACAACTTTCTGGTTTTCCCATCCCCCTTTACCGTTTGCCCTTTCCCTTTACACATTTCCTTAGCATTTCCCCTTTCTACATTTTCCATTCCTTTTGCCCTTGTTCTTTTTCCTGTTATTCCCTCTCCCCTTTAATTTTTCCCTTTTCCTCCTTTTCCTTTTCACCCTTTCCGGTTTCTCATTTTCTTCTTTTTTTCGTTTTTTATGTAGCAGGCTTAAAGTTTCATGTTGGCCCTGCGACGAAGTGCGCATGTGCGAAGGCCACTAGGCTGGAAGTGGCCACATTACGCCTGCTTCACGTACATTTAATATGGCGCGTTTTCAAGAAGGGTGGAAGAAAAATGTATTTTCATCCAAGCACGAAACGAATTTTCATAAAAATAGTCGAATTTTAAAAGAAAGAAATGAACCTTTTGATCAAAATCTTTTTTTAAACAAAATAGTGAAATTTTAGGGAGAAAATTACTTTCTAACAATATTTTTAACAGACTTTTCAACAAAATAAATAGATTTTTAACCAAACAAGGTGAATTCAAAAACAATATGTAAAAGTAGCCTTTTTAATGAAGAAAGAGCTTTCACCAAAAATACACGGAGAGAAATTTCAAGAGATTAATTTACGAAAGCGCGTGATTTTATAGCTTCAATTTTCACATTCTTTGAAGTCTCGTTCTCTATTATCTAAAAGCATAGAATTCGAGACCTGAGAGTAAAGAGGCGTGCCTAATGCCTAAAACTTGGAGACCGTTCCTTTAAAAGCAGGGGTTCCGAGATCTAAGTTTTTGCGCCAATAGGTGTGACAAAGTGAAGGAACAGTTCCGCTAATTAATCTCCAGAATTTCTCTCCGTGTATAGCTGGTTTTTCTTGTTTAGAGTAAGATCTAAATATTACGTGAGTTCGTAACGTTATTCGCACCTATACCCCACTCCCCGCCGTTAACAAGCAGAGTTTCTTCTTGCGGAAAAAACCGCCACACAGTGGGGAGAAACGATCCTTTTTTGGACAAAAATCGACCGACAGTGCAATTCTTAACGGATTTTGCTGGTTTTTTTTAGAAATGACCATAAGGCTTCCAGTTATAACAACTAACTGGGGGTATTTTAATTCGAGTGAACAGAAATTTTTTATTTAACAACAAAAGTTACAAATTTTTGTTGGTAAACTTTTATAACTCTGATTTTTTTGTGGAATCAACTTGAAATGTCTTACCAAAGACACCTTGCTGTAATATTTTTCATAGTGATAGAAAAGTTTTGATTATTTAAACAATTTTCATAAACAAATGCACATTTGGACCATTTTTTCATGTATAGGCTTGATTTTTTGTGGAATCAATTCGAAATGTCTTGCAAAAGACTCTTTGCTATTATATTTTTAATAGTGACATAAACTGATAATTATTTAAACTATTTTTATAAACAATTGCACATTTTGACCATTTTTTCATGTATAGGGTTGATTTTTTTTGCGGAATCAATTTGAAATGTGCTGCAAAAGAATCCTTGCTGTCATATTGTTTATAGCCATTCGTGCTTCACTGAGTGAAAATCGAGCTCACTGGAGATTGTGATACTCTCATCCATTTCTAACATAGGTTTCATCTTCCTGGTTTCTAATTTTCTATAACTGCTTATAAAAGGGTTTGAATGGAGCAGAAGATGATAAAGAACATCTAGGTTCGTCATTTTTCTGTCAGACATTCTGCTGTTATTAGCTCTAACTTTTCTAAAGATCTTATTGTTTCGCTCTTGCGACTCTTCTGAATACCAACCAATTGGTAGCTCAAAAGATTGAATTATATCACTTCTGTGAATAAGCAGCTTATGTACTGATGGTGGCATTTTATACCAAGGATAAAGATTTATGCAAAGATCAGCGGTTTCTAAACAGTAAGTCTTCAATTTCGCACAATTAACTATCCTTCCGCACGTTATAACTTGTAATATATCGTAGAATCTGGTGATCAGATCTTGATCCAAACCGGTTATTTTAGCAACTGATTTAGCTTTTCCCAAAAAGGAACGGGCAACATTTCCGGTATTTGTTGTTCCGTAACCCTGCTTCACCACATCAACTGTTAAACCCAGTTTGGATCTTAATTGTATCTGAATACGTTCCTGTCTTGATTTTTTCACTTCCTTTTCTTCCCTTTTTCTTGCGGAAAACTTTCTAAAATCCATATTGTAGGAAACATGTAACAAATATTCCAGAACATGAATTAAGGCATGCAACGTCGAGAGACCAAATTTATAGTGTGCCTCATTGCTTGGAATTTTAGCTACATATGGTAAGTTAACATGTTTTGATCCAACTCCACAAATATTGCAGCGAGAAGATGCTTTCTGTCCAGTTAGAATATTACATACCTTTCCATCAATCATCGTGCACTTCAAGTCAAAGCTGATATCAAAACGCATTCCACTGACACCAATTGAATAGGTACGAATTTTTTCCAGCAGCTTTATGTGATAGTTGTACTCTTTCTTTACAAGAAAATCAGTTTCTTTAAGGAAATTAAATTTAAGTGTCCTAAAGAAATTGACAGATGAAGGTGTTTTGTTCGTCCAAATAATATCACCATCTGTGAAAAGGCTCTTGTGATAGCTGATGTTTTCTTCACTCTCAGAATCACTGTTATAAGATTCATCGTTTCCATCCACATCATCACTCTTCTTTGACCACTTTTGCCATGTCATCTGATGCGCAGAAGCGCCGTCCATACCCCAATTTCCAAAGAGCACTAGTTTTTTACCAAAAAGATTAGCGAGATCATCTTTTTCCATTTGCAACAAGATTCAATTTACTGTATGACCCAGTAAACTTATGAAATGGACACTTGCTCCTAAACTAGATGTCTCTATATGCTCACCGTTTCCTGGATAACAAGCTTTTTTCGCTTCGGAGATCTTTAAATACGGCGAATATGAATCATTGCCAGTCATTTCTTCATTGTACTTTCTTAGCTTTTCGTATTTCCTCTTCGACAGACCTAAATCCACGTACATCACTAAGATTCTTTGCAATTTATTTTCGTCATCATCTTCCTTACGAAACTGCGTCCTAGATTCGCTATCGGACTCATTTTTGATCAATGAAAGTGCTTTGGATAATTCTTCCTTGCTATAATTTGAAGCAAGTTCTTGGACGCGCCTTTTCTTCGTCTTTTCGGATCCATCTTCAAATAATAATCGTGGTCTTCCTCTCTTTAGAACATTAGTTAAACCTTTTGTTTGGATTGGTGGGCAAGGAAAAAGTATCTTGAACTCTGCTTCTAAGAATTCAGCGTGATTTTGAACAAACAATGCTTTTTTCCTCCAGGCACTTTTCCATTTTCTATTATACAAAGGCATAAAAGAGTCAAACAATTTTTTTCTTATAACCATTAACTGACTTTCATCAAGAGAAGACGTAGCATTAATATTATCCAGAATCAAATGTACTTTGTTACATTTTTATTGTGGATCACTATTCGAAATGATGTCACATAAGTGTTGATTTTTTATTTTGTATTCCATGTTAAAAAATACTTTGAGGGATTCCCTCAATATTTCCGTAGAAAGACACACACTATTTCTGAACGTCTTCCATTAAACAAAATAAAACAAATGCAGAAAAACAAATCAACAACGACTTGAAGTTGCTCCTGCTACCAAAAGGTTGATACCAAAAACAATTCATCTGTAGCTGCAGCAACTTCAAGTCGTTCCTGATTTTGTTTGCTTCATTTGTTTAATTTTATTTCAAGAAAGATTTATTTGCAAGTCGTCTTTGCCAAGACATTTTCAGTTCATTCTGCAAAAAATATAGCCTATTAAAAAAATGGGAAAAATGTGCATTTGTTCATAAATTTTTTCAAAATAATTACCAGTTATTACCAAGACATTTTGCATTGATTCCACACAAAAAAACAGAGCTATTCATGATAAATGGTCAAAATGTGCATTTGTTTATAAAAATTGTTTAAATATTTGGCAATTATTATCTATTCCTCACTTATTGTAAGCGCACATCATTCTCTGTGATACTTTATACAAAAGCTATGGGTTAAAATTATCTATCATTGCGAATCACGAAAAAATTACTTTTGTGAATTAATTTGTTTATAACATTATTAACAATTTTTTTAGATATTCTAACCCACTGGAAATTATTTTAAGTTACTTCTTTAATTGATTTATGACCTTTTTTAATGATTTTGAAAGTATTAAAAAAAATGGTATCACGGAAAAGTTTAGCAACAAAAAGTTGTAACTTTGTTGTTAAATAAAAAAATTCCGTTAAGTCGAATTAAAATATCCGCAGTTACTTGTTGCTTTTTTCCCTCTGTGCGGCGGCGGTAAGCCCCCGAGTCTACAGAACATTCGAAAACTCCAGCACTGACATTAACTAAAATTATCACTACTCCTAAACTATTAAATATTTTGACCTAAAACATATTTTTAAACTTTAACACACTTTTTTACGCATTTTTGTAACGAGAAGTTTTTTCTTGCTCAAAATTCGCTCAATAAACGAAACGCTGGAAGTTACAAAAGTCCGATTCACGCCGAGCATCAGAAAAAAATTATTACAAATTTTTCAAAATTTTTATTTAAAATTCCTGTTTCTCTATGAATTGAAGGAAACCGTGAGGTATATTTCCTGAAAATTTCGTTTAAAAATTTTTTAAAACTGGCGAACAGAGCACGAGTTGAAGTGAAATTTACAACTTTTTGTCTTAAGAAAAAAAAGATGCCCAATCAAATTTCACATCCATATATATCTTTTAAAATATAAAATTCAAAAAAATTTTCGAAAGCATCCAGGGACTTCGTTTTCACACGAGAAAGTTTTATATGCTTTTATTGCATCCAGGCCCTTAATTGTCTATCTTTTTCTATCCATGGTGGTCACAACTATCGATCTGTCTCTTTCACTGACTCTATCCCTTGTGGTTTGATAGGCCTATGTTTTTTTCTCTGTTCTTATCCGTTTCGAAAATAATAATACATGTCGAATTTCAAACTCACGCAAAATAGTATTAAACCAGCAAGGCTTCTGCTGACCCTCCAGTTATAGGCGGTGCAAATGATTTCACTTGTGTTTAAGTTTCACAGTCAGCCACCTACTGGAACCCTCTGGTACTAAGTCAGGGATGTATGAAAGGAAGCGCGTGCCTCGCTAAGGATAGACTATCAGGCTATCTTATATTTTAGAAAACATAGAATTGGATTCACTTGGGCAGGAAAATAGGGATTAAAAAAGTTAGATGAAATTTAAGATTGCCCAACGAATAGAAAAGTATAGAGGTGGATAAGCTGTGGATTCATTTAGATAGAAAAACTGGGATTCAAGAAGATAAGGCTATCTTAGATTTTAGAAAATGTATCAAAAGATTAAATAAGATAAGAAGATAGGGATTGAAAAAGAAAGTCTGAATAATTTTTGCTGATAATTAATTAAATTGATTTATTTTTCAATTAAATTAAATGATACCGCATTATTCAACTAAAATTTTGATTTTACCATTTAAATTCTAAATCGAAGGAGTGGCTAGGTTCATTGTACTTTCCCGATACTCCATTTTCTGTAAGATATTACAGAAATATATTTTATTTTCTGGAATAAAAAATTTATAATTGTTAAGTAATTAACGAAAATTTAGTTTTTTACCCATGTTCAAATTGTTGAATATCTTCGAGGTGCTCAGTACTTGCATACGATCCTGAAAGATTAGGGAGGTGATGGAAGATACTGCGACCTTACAGTCAGTTTTCAACGTCATCTGAAGGTCAAAGTGAATTTTTCAAATAAAAAAAGTTACGTCCGAAATGATAGTTTTTAATTTCTCAGAGTGATCTTCAGAAGGTCAAAGGTAAATGTTAAAAAATCATCCAGAAACTGTTTTTTCTGAAATTTTTTAGGATTTATGAGAGAACAAATGTTTGGGTAGGTTTGGGGTCAAACCACCTTGACCAGCTTAACCTTGTGGCAAGGCGACTCGCGGTAAACTCTAACAAATTAAAAACTCTTTTTTCGAAAGTAAAATCGTCCGCCCTTTCCGAATTCGGTATCAAAAATAGGTGTTCCAATTTAAAAAAACTGGCATTGACCTTTAAATGACCTTGGAAATTCACCTCAAGTTCGCAGTTATTAATACAGTTAAATGGCCCCCAGTGTCCTGGATGACTTTTGTCCGAACAATTTTTTCGTGTCTGGCTTACCAAAATAGATATTTGCGTGCGTCAATTAAATTGGTTGGGTGGACCATTTTAATATCCGTTACGGGTGGTATATATATAGTAATTATTGAATGTACTTTATTTCTCGTATTTATTATTTTTTATATTTTTCAAGCACAGACACCATGCTTCATAGAGATATGTATATTTACACATGTATAAAGTCGAACGGAAAATATTTTAGTGGAAAATTTCAAGTTTTTGTAAATTAAAAATTTTTTTAATGCTCCAAAAATTTTTCATGAGTGAATAAAAATCTAAATTCAAGTTATTTTTCTTTCTCATTGTTCATAGAAATTTTATGAAGAAATTTTGAGCGTAAATCATCAATTAGAAAGATATAAAATTTTTAAGTCTTAAAATTAAAAACTTTTGAATTTTAAAGATGTGGAAAGATTTTAAATGCAAATTAACAAAAATCCATAATTTTTTTTAGAACTTAAAACTTGCAGAACTTTTAATTCAAATTTTCTAAATTAAAAACTTTTCAGCTTAAAAAAAAATACGATTCAAATATAGAGTAGTAAATGATTTAATTTTTAACAGTATATTGTAAAAATATGTAATTTAGGAAGTTTTGTTTTTATGTAAACCTTGAATTTTAAAAATTTTCAATTGAAGAATCTTCAATTTTAAGTATGTATAAATAAAAAAAAAAATTAATTTGGTTCATTTTGAAGAAAAAAGAGAAATTTTGAATCCTGAATCTTCTAAACTGGAAAATATTCTAAAATAAATCATCAAAATTAGAGACATTGAAATAATGAATTTACAAAATTAAAAAATCTTTAATTTTAAAGATTTAAGGTTCATCGTTCTACATGTTTAAAAACCTACAATTGAAAATTATTTAATTTTCTAGATTTATAAAAAAAATGCTTAAATCAAGATGATTTTCAACATTGAAAGTAAAATTTATATTTTGAAATATTCCACATTAAAAAACATTAAATATATACCTTAAAAATAACTGAATGTTTTAATTGTAAAACATAAATTTGCATAATTTTCAAAAATAAAAACTCTTTATTTTCAAAAGTTTACAAAATCAAATTTCTAAAAATGATAAAAGTTACCATTGAAAATTTTTGAATTTTGAGAATTTTATTTTAAGAATTGTTAATTTTTAAGCTTCACGATTGAACATTAATGACAGGGAATACTTTTAATTTTGAATTATGTAATTTTAAACGTTTTTTTTAATCTGTAATTTGATTTTGAAGATTCACAAAAGAAAATTCTTTATTTTCAAATATTTAAAATAAAAAACTCTTCAACATTCAATTTTTACTTTTCCTGATAGAAAATAATTCAAGTTGGAATGTTTTTTTACATTCTCATCCTAATGAGAAGATATTTGTTTTATGTCAAATTTCACTTTGTCTGTTTTCATGAAATCTCCACGTTTTGAGACCCCCTGAGTCCGAAAAAACGATTTTTAAGAATGTGTCAGTCAGTCTGTCTGTCTGTCTGTTGTCTGCAGTCTGTACGCACGATAACTTTCGCAAAATTGATTAGATAAGATTCTGCTTTGGCAGACTTTTTTAGGACCTAAATAGAAAGAACGATCTCGTAAACCAGCTATTTTGGATAAAAATTCAAAAAGTGAGCGCGTTTTCCAAAAATTTGAGACTATTTTTTTTTTAGATTTAAAAATTTCTATGCACGGCTATTTATAGTAATAGGAAAGTCAAACAATTTATTCTTGTGGCATTTTTCGATAAAATGCAAATTATTAGAGGTAGAATTTTCAAAATCCAAAAAAAGAAACCAAAATGAACATTTTTAGCCGAACAATGCGTAATATAAAAAAAAAACAAGAAAAGAAAAACGTTAGTTTTGGAAATCTCTACAAGACTATTATGACAACTTTTTGAATTTTGTCGAAAAGTTGAAAATTCAAATTTTGATCATACAAAAAATAATGAAAAATTATAAATTCCACTTTTCGGTCAAATTATGCAAGATAAGAAAAAAATGAACCAACTTAAACTGTGCGACCTGAAAATATCTACAGTTTTTTAATTAATCACATTTCGATTAGACGCATAGTTTTTCTTTTTAGTAGTATTTAGTTTTTGTTTTTGATACAATAACATTTTATTTGCCAACTTTTTTCGCCTAAATTACATGTAATTTAAATATAAACAAATTAATTTTATGGAAAAACGGCTCAAGTTACTTAGAAGCTTTTCAAGATTTTCGGAAATCAATAATAGATCTTTTTTTTTTTGATTTTATAAATCATTTTAAAGATTGGCGACTTTTGAGATTGATTGTACGTAGTGTACATCCTTAATTGCACTAACCCCTGTTACCCAGAAAATTTCTCTGGAAATATATTCTTCAATTCCAGGGGGAAAAAATTGGTGAATTGTATGGAGGTAAATGAACTTGTTATTCTGAATGACCGCCCTGCTGGCGACTCCCTGCAAATTTCACATTTATATGTCCCCAAGGATCAAGCGCAATAGATCTTCTGTGGTGCTCCATGAGAGGCCTCCACCTCTCTTCTGATTTGCAAGTCAGGTGCCCAGCCGCCTGAACTTCCAGAGAATGAGTTTGAGGATTTGGATTAAAATAAGCTCTTTTCAATAAAATTAAAGTAGATGAGTCCGCCTCTTCGATGGAGTGGAGGGAGGAGGTAACCAACATTGATCAGGATGTCGACTACATCAACACAGTACTAACTGCGACTATAAAAGGTGTCGTAATCGAATTAGGTATGCAGAGGAGGAACTCTAATTTCATTTATTTTAAACGTGAACCATGGCTCGATCTCGATGTCGCGATGCGAAAAAAGGGTATTTAATGAATTAAGAATTTGCGAACAAAAAATTCATTTTCAGAGGAATCTAAACTAAAGTTGGCGTCAAAAGTACGCGGCCCTCACTTTCAGCATCCACCACTCATTAAAAAAAATCGCAGGAAATTCTAGCCGGGTACACCTGAAAGCTTAAAGTCTCTCGCGTTAAACGCTATGTATATTGTTGTTCCAAAAAATGTTTTACGCTAGCGCTGATGTAATACGTGTCAAAAAACGAGGTTTTTGAGGCTGCTTTTTTGAGCGTCGAGTTTCGAGTCTTCCCAAAACGAGCTGGAAGTCTTTCAAAATCTTAAAAAATTCACAGAGGCTCCTTAAAGTGTCTAGACTGCAACGCAGTTATCAAAATTTTTAAATATCAAATTGTTTGCTAATTTCAGACTCGAAACTCGACGCTTAAAAAAGACTGCCTCAAAAACCTCGTTTTTTGACACGTATCACATCAGCGTTAGCGTAAAATATTTTTTGGAACAACAATATGCACACCGTTCAACGCGGGAGGCTTTGAGCTTTCAGGCGTACCCGGCTATAATTTTCTGCGATTTTTTTTGAATGAGTGGTGTGCGCTCAAAGTGAGGGTCACTTTATAGGGCCGACTTTAGTATATATCGAAGAATAGAATAATTTCAGGAAAGTTTCGGAGATTAAAAAAATATACGATAGGGAAGTTCAAGTTAAAATTGTAGCAATTTGCAAAAAACATCGGTAACGTCGCCAAAAACTAGGCAGGAAGCGATCATCGGAAACGAAACCCAAAACGAGGTCAGAAACGCAACCCTAAACGATGTCGGAAACGAAAACGGAAACGAGGCTTTTTAATATGTACTGTGTCTATTTTCAATGTGTACTTATAAATAAAATAGAAAATAAGATTATTATTCAATTAAATTTATAATATTTATAATTTTTACAACTATAATCATAAAAGTGAGTTACAGGGAATGATAAGCGCAAATTATCATAGGCAAATTAAATATGGTTTTGAAGGATTCATTTCATTACACAAATAATTATGACATAATAATAATAATAATATTAGTAAATTAAATTCTTCAAACGCGAAGCACTTTTCTATAGCGACTAGTCTATATTATTTTAGATTTTAGTGAAGTTTACAACCGAAAGTGTTTAATTATTTTACAACATAAAAACCAACGAACAATTATTTTCATCAATGCCATAAAGTGATTTCTACTTAATATTTTTAGAAAAATTCAAATTATTGATAACATTTTCAACTAATTTCAGAAAAGTTAAAATTTAAATTAAGTTATTTCAGAAACAAATAAGCTTTTATTATAAAAATTTATGTTACTTAATTTAAAAAAAATTAAGGTTTAATCTGTATGTAATTTAGTATTGTTAATAAAATTATTCAACTGCTAATAAATTAATGTCTTAATAAAATTAAAAGCATTTAACAATTATTTTCAGAAATTTGAAAAATGATGTAACTGGAACAAGGTTATTTTAAATATAATCGAGAAAAATTAAAATCCAATCTTTATTTTATTCAATATATTTAAAAAATTAATCAGCTAATAAGAAATTAATCAGTTTTTAAAATAAAAAGCATAAGAGAATTATTTTCGGTGATTCATTCAAATAATTTTTATTCTACATTTCTCAGCAAAAATTAGTTATTAATAACATTTTATTTTAATCAAGGCAAATAAAAAAAAATATTGTCAAAATATCAGGTAATAATTAATTTATTTATTCATAATGTAAAAAGCATTAAAGTATCTTTTTCATTTAGACATTCAAATCTTTTTTTTTGCTACTTTTTATTTTTAATTTTCACTTTAATTTCTGAAAATTTGATTTTATAGTAACCTTTTTTCTAATTACAGGCGAAATTAAAACACATTAACATTGGAAAAATTATGTAATGAAAATAGGGATGTTTTAATATAAATAAAATTTCATTATTTAAATTTTATACAATATTCAATTATATAACCTTCGAATAATTAATCAATTTTATGTCACCTAATTTTAGGGAACTATATTTTAATCTTTGTATAATTGAAAATTTTGAAAAAAAATTATTCAGCTGATAAATAATTGATTATTTTACAATATGAAAAGCATTTAACAATAACTTTCACTGCAGCATTCAAATAATCTTTACTAATGACTTTTTTTAAATTTGAGCTTTCGTATTTTTTAAAATTTGATTTATTAATAAAATTTTTTACCAATTTCGGAAATCATAAAATTTAATAGAATTTTGTATACATTGTATTTTCTTTATATATAAAAAAAATACTTTTAATTTATTAATAACCTTTAAAACTAATTTCGAAAAAATTTAAATTATTTACTTATAATTTTAAAAATTGAATTTAGATACTCATTTTACTTTAGATAAATATACTTAAATTGAATGTTCATGCAATTGAAAAAGAAAAAAATTATTTAACTAAAAATTAATTAAATAGTTGACTGCATAAAAAGCCTCAAGCAATTAAAACATTTGAATAATTTGCACTTTTAATATTTTTTAAATTTGAACTCATCTATCTTTAACTTTAATTAATTAAAAACTTCTAACTAATTCCAGATAATATAAATTTTAGCAGAATATATTAATAATTAATTAATATGTAAAGAACATAAAAATCATTTACCAATTTAAAAAAAATGTATGTATATATAATTTTGAAAATTGAATTCAGATACTAATTTTCCATCATCGCATACATTAGAAAAAATTATTGTAATAGAGATATTTTAAACAACAACAAATTTTATTATAGAAATCAATAGTTAGTTCATTATTTCATGATATAAAAAGCAGTTATAAATTATTTTCACTGAAGCATTAAAATAATGTTTACCCCATATATTGCTGAAAATTTAAAGTATTAATAATCTTTTAAAATAATTCCATAAAAACTTAAAACATGTTAAAATATAATTTTGAAGATGAATTCAGATAATTTTACCAAAACATCGACATTTTAAAAATTGAAATAGGAAAAATTATAAATATAAATAAACTTTTATCAGAATAGCGGGGTCCGAAACCGACTGGTGGTCCCATGCAGACTTTTCCATGTTCCTCAGTACCTGTGCTGCCACCGAAACTGTCGGTGGTGGAATGTGAAAGCATTGACAACACCGGCAATTTAGAGGTAGAGAGCAATCTTTTTCGCTTATTGTATTCTATGTTTTTGCGTCACGCTGTGTTTTGACAACACTAAAGTTAATTTGTGAACACGCGCACTAATAAATTTAGATCACTTGCATCGTTGTAAGTAGATTGCAAGTCATTGTTTGAAAAAAGTCGCGGTTGTCCTAACCCTACGTTTTTGCCTACTAAAGATTATAATCTAGCGTGTTTTTGTTAGTCAAACTTTAATAAGGAAGAAAATCAACATCGAGGAGAAGAAACCATTCAACCGGACACATTAACTTCGACCGCGCCAACGTCATTTATGGATTGAACTTTAGAGCATGGTAGTACGACTTCCATGTATTTTCTTGACCAGATATTTGCTGCGCCAACCGAGCCATCTTCAGTTGCACTCGATGACCTAAGAGCTCTGTGACGTCATGGAAAGTTTAAACTCTCAAGCTCAAAGTTTGAGTACGTTGCTTGACGTTTGTTGATCAGACGTTGCTTTCGCCGTTGCTAATCTAATTTTGTTCAAGGAAATAGTGGTTTAGTGGTTCATGAGCGTAATTAGTGAAAATTAATGCATAAATTCCGAAAGGTCTTATCCGATTAGTAGCGAATAGTAGATAATAAATTGAGCAACTTGACTGAATACCTAAGAACATACGATATCAATGTTTTAAACAACGAGACTCGTAGTAACTGTTGCAAGAAAAATTTTACACCGGAGTTGCCCTGTAAAATTTGTTGCATAACTCAGCGAAAAACAATGATAAAGCATTTTAAAAAAAATAGTTGATAAGCCTATGAAATTCCACCTTTATTACTGTCAAACAGTTTTTTTTATCTTCTGAAGAGAATACACCACGTGATAAGTTTAGAGTTAAAAGTTCTAGATTTTCTAAAATATTGTATCTCGACTTCAACTTTCAGCATGACCTATACGACATAGAGCCTGAAATTTTATCTTTAATTCAAGCTAAAAAACTTTAAAAAATAATAATCGGTTCCCGAGATACGGTTAAAAATGTTCAATCGTATCTGAGTTGAGTTTTAGCCGACGATCACGGTTCGCGGCCGGTCTGCTGCTCGCCTCCTTCGTTGAGGTAGGACCGAATAGGCCACGCGCCAGTGTCTTCAGAACGTGGGATTTTTCGGCCCCCACCATTCTTCCATATGGGAGGAACACATTCAAACGTAGCGTGTCGGTGAGTCGGCTCTGCTACATCCTGTGAAGACCATTAGGCCTCATGTAAAGCCGAAAATGCACGAGGAGGAACCCGACCTCTCCCGACTTTACGAATGACCATCTACAGCTTTAGCCTTCAGTTGCTCCTCAAATTTATTCAGGTTTTGAGATCCCAAGTTACCTCAAAACAATTAGAATTAAACTTATGGCGAATAGGAATATATAATTAATTTCATGTAAATAGATATAGGAGACAAGATTTCAGGGTCTAAAATGTTTCAAATTTAGTGCTGCATGTCTTAGTCATATTTTTAGTAAAAATTTATTTTTTAACAAATAAAAAACGAATTTTCGATTGTTCAATTTTCAATCCAAGAGATTTCTTTAAAAAATACATTTTTTAAATAAAAACTTAAGTTTATACCAAATTTTGCAGTTAAAAAAATTAATTTTGACCCCCAAAAAATGCGAAGTTTTAACCAAAGGAAATTCATTTTTAACTTTAAAAAATTAATTTTTAAAGAAGACGCATAATCCGCCACCAAAAAAGATAAATTTATAACTAAAAGGATAATTTTTCAAGGAACAAAATGTCAAAAAAATTGTTTAGTTTTCATCTTTAGAAGCGAATTTAAAAGTAAAACAATGAGTGTTCGATCAAAAATGAAATTTTTAACGAAAGAAATTAATTTTGAAGTAGAAAAGATTAATTTCTAATCAAAAATAAGACCCAATTTTCATTTAAAAAAAAAAACTAATTTTGAATATACAAAACAATCGAATGTAAAACAAAATAGTGAAATTTTCAATGAAAGAAATGAATTTACAAATAAAAGAAATAATATTCTTCCAAAAAAGTCGAAATTGCAACAAAATACATGAATTTTCAGTATATACTTGAATTTTCAACTTAAAAGATAATGTTTCAACGAAAAAATGAATAGTTGCATTTTCAGTTGAAAAATAATTATAAACCCTAAACATCAAACTTTCAACAAAATATTTAAATTTCCAAGAAAAAAACTAAAATTGCAAACAAATAATTTAACTTTTTACCGAAAACAGAAATTCCAAATTTTAAAACAAGAACAATTTTTTTCAACAGAGTAGATCAATTTTCAACAAAAACTGGTTAGCTTATTAGTTTAAAAATAAATTTACAACCAAAAACTTTTCAGCAGAATAGTGTAATTTACAAAAAAGTAGGTGAACTTTCAAACATTTTATACCAAAAGAAAAGAAGTTTTACCAAAAAATGTATATTATTGACTAAATTTTCAGCATAAGAAAATCTTTTTTAACAGCAAAAAAATCGTGGTTTTAACAAAAGATTTAAATTATGATCCAAAAAATTAATTTTTAAATGAGAATAATAATTTCCTATATAAAAAAAGATGAATGTTCAACTGAAAAAGATAATAAGAAAAAAATTTCAAGAAAATCGTTAAATTTTCCAACTTTAAAAATGAATATTAAAACTAAAAAATAAGAATTATACTAAATAGGAAATAGTTACATTCTTAAATAAAAAATGGAATTTTCTGCTAAAGAGTTTAATTTTCAACGGAAGAAATGAATTTTCAACTGCAAAATGTTTTGGAAAAAAAACAATTGAATTTACAACGTAACAGTTATATTTTTAAACGTATAGTTGGAATTTCAATTAAAAAAGGTAAGTTTTTAACCAAAAATGGAATGGAATGAATTCTGAGAGAAAATTGAAAAAAGATCACAAATTTTTCAAATCATTTTATACAAATTTTAAAAAGGGTGTAAAAGATTTTTAGCAAAGTTTTGCAATTTTGCTATATTATATAATTGTAGAAAAAATAAAAAGAATAATTATTATTAATCCTAATTGCGCAATTTTTTGTTATGTTTATGTTGGTTTATAAAATGTGCTTTCAAATTTTAATAAGTTTAACAAAAAAATTATTATCGTTATCGTGGTTCAAAGCCAGCAGTGATCTTTAAGCATTTGTATTGTTTAAATTTATATTGTATTTCGTATTGGTTAAATTAAATGTTTGAACTACTGCCACATTCGTTAGATCTGTAATAACTTTCTCAATCAAATTACATATTGTCAAACGGTATTCTAAATTAATATTATTATTAGACCTACTCGTTTTTCGATATTGTTTTTTATGTGGAAGATGTGAAAATTTGTAACAGTTCTTCGAAATGTTTTCCTTCTTTTACTATATTATTTAATTATTTATATTAAACTTATGAAGATTTTTTTTTCTTACTTTATTACTAAATAATAATAAATTTAATATAAATAATTGAATAATATTGTAAGAGAATGAAAACAATTCGAAGAACTGTTTTAAATTTTCGCGGGCAGGGTTGTGGATTGAGAGGGGGAATGTTTTCTGGAGTCCAACTGAAGATGGCTCTGTATGGCTCTCTAGTCCAAAAACACACCGAAAAAACGATATTCTAATATTAAGATTATCATATTCTTACAAGAATATTATTAGTAATATTCTTAACGAAGTTAGCGAAATTCTTATTTTAAGAATATCTTCTAATCAAAGGGAGAAGATAATCTTATAATGAGAATATGAGTAGGGAAACAAGAAATGCGCAAAGAATAATGCGCATTATTTCGCGCGGTTACACCGA
>JAAAKG020036586.1:0-19258 GCA_010014905.2 Druon quercuslanigerum
TCTGATATCTTACAAAAATCGTGAAAGTACTTAGGTATCTCTTGAAATCCTTTGAAAAATCTTAAAATACCTGAAAAGCTCTTGAAATCCTTAAAAATAGTTTCTAATCCAATAAAATCTTCACAAATTCATTTCAAACCTTCCGAAGTCCCTGTGAAACCCCATAAAATATTTAATAATATTCGGAAATCCGTTCAAGTTCCGTTAAAACTCCTTAAAATCCTTGGATTTTTTGTTAATCTTATGAAATTCCTTCAAATCTTCGAAATCCAATTAAAATCCTGTGATATCCTACAAAAATCGTGAAAACACTTCGGTATCTCTTGAAATCCTTTAAAAAATCCTGAAATCCCTAAAAATAGTTTCAAGTCCAATAAAATCTTCTCAAATTTATTTCAAATCTTCCGAAATCCCTTAAAATGCGACAAAAAAACATTTATTCAATTAAAAAATCGTGAAAATACTTCTGTATTTCTTGAAATCGTCTAAAATCCGAAATCGCTTAAAACCCCTTAAAATATTTCTAAAATATTTTAAGATCCATTCAAATTCCTCAAAACCTCATAAGATACTTAATAATATTCGGAAATACCTTCAAATTCCGTTAAATCTTTTGAAATCTGTTAAAAATCCTTGAAATCCTTAGAAATTTTATTTTAATCTCATGAAATCCCTGAAAGTGTCTTGAAATCCCTCAATTGTAATCTCTTTAAATCACTTAAAATGCATCGGAATCTTTTCAATTCTCTTGAAATCGTTGAAGATATTTCTAAAATATTTTAAATCATTAAAATTCCTGGAAACCCCTTGAAATGCTTTATAATATTCGAAAATCCTTCTAGAAAAATTCCGTTAATTCTTTCAAAAATCCTTAAAATCCCTTAAAAATCAATTCAAAAATCGTCAAAATATTGCGGTATCTCTCGAAATTCTCTAAAATCCAAAATCTCTTAAAATCCCTAAAATCCCTGCATACCGTCTAGAAATTGTATTCTTGAAATTCTTTAAAATCCCCTCACCTCCTTTGAAATCTTTGTAAATGTTTTGAAGTTCCGTTAAATATTCCCCTGACATTCTTCAAAATTCGTAAAATTACTACGGTATTTTAGAATCCTTTTAAATCCTTTTAAATCTTGAAAACCTTTCTATTTGTCAAAATCCTCCAATTACTCTTAAAATTCTGTAAAACCTTGGAAAACCTAATTAAAGTCTTGAAATAATTGATATGTCTATTAAGTTAAAAAATATAAAATCTTGCCTAAGAAGGGGAGGGGGAGCCTAAATTTTTTTAAAAAATTTTACGTAATTAATGGACATTCGCGAAAGTGCTCTGCATTTTTAATTGAATGATAAATGATAAATTTATAATTACTCTACTTTCGAAAACATTTTATCCTATACTTTCTCATAAATATTAAAACCTTTCGAGCATAAAATAATCATCTTATCGAAATATCGGATGAAAGAAATTGGTTAACCGGTTTAAAATCTCAATCATAAACTTTTTTCTTCAATCATGTTTTCCTTCATCAACGCATTAATTTAAGTTGTTCTTCTTTATAAAATTCAATTTTTTTAGTAGGATTTTCAAACAAATATTTAAATTTCCAGCTAAAAAATATCAATTTTTTTCCAAAAAATGGAACATTTAAACTTTTAATTGAAAACATTAATTTTCAATTTAAAAAAGGGATTTTCAACAAAAATGTTTAATTTTCAATTAAATTGATAAATTTCCAAATAAAATTATGAATCTTCAAATGAAATAGTTAAATTATAAACTAAAAATGCATTTTTAAAGAAATTAATTTTTAACCAAATATAAGAGTTTTTAACTAAAGAATAAATCTTCAACTGAAATCAGTAGTTCAATATACAAACAGAAAAATTAATCTTTAATAAAAAAGATAAATTGTCATCCAGAATAACATAAATAATTAAATTGCAAGTTAACAAAATTACTGTTTAATCGAACAAATGAATTTTCAAATAAAAAAATGAATCTTCAACTGAAATAGTTGAATTTTCAAACAAAAAAAATTAATTTTTACGAAAGGAGATAAATAGACAACCAAAACGTAAATTAAATGCTAAATTAAAAAAATTAATATTTTGCCTAAAAGGTCAACTTTAATTGACAACTATGGAATTCTCAATTAGAATCGGTTAAATTTTCAGTTACAAAAATTACTTTCAACAAAAAAAAACATTAACTTTAAAAAAAATAGTTACATTATCAAACAAAGCGATAAATTTTCAAATAAAAATGTAAATATTTAACTGGAATAGTCGAATTTCAAACCAGAAAGATTAATTTTTGACTAAAATTCTGAATCTTTAACAAGAATAATTGATTTTCAACAAAACAGATTAATTTTCAATCAAGAAAATTAATTTATACCAAAAAATACAAATATTCAAACAAATGGCTGCATTTTGAACTTAAAATATTATTTTCAACCGAAAATGGAATAAAAATATTTTTATTTTTAAAAATTATTTTAAAACCAAACATAAGAGTTTTCAACTAAAAAATAAATCTTCAACTGAAATATTTAGTTGATCTTTTCAAACAGAAAAATTAATCTTTAATAAAAAAGCTAAATTGTCATCCAGAATAACTTAAATAATTAAATGGTGAGTTAAAAAAATTACTGTTTAACCGAACAGATGAATTTTTGACTAAAAAAATGAATCTTCAATTGAAATAGTTGAATTTTCAAGAAAAAAAAATAATTTTCACTAAAAAAGATAATCCATCAACCAAAAGTTAAATTAAATTACAAATTTTAAAAATTAATATTTAGCCAAACAGATGAATTTTAAATTATAACTATGGAATTCTGAATTAGAATATGCTAAATTTTCAGTTACAAAAAATACTTTCAACAAAAAAAACACTAACATTAAAAAAATAGTTACATTATCAAACAAAGCGATAAATTTTTAAATAAAACTGGAAAAATTTAACTGTATTAGTCGAATTTCAAACCAGAAAAATTAATTTTTAACTAAAATTCTGATTCTTTAACTAGAATAATTTATTTTCGACCACAAAATACAAATATTCAAAAAATGGCTGAATTTTGAACCGAAAATGGAATAAAAACATTTTTATTTTAAAAAATCATTTTAAAACCAAAATAAGAGTTTCTAACTAAAAAATAAATCTTTAACTGAAATATATAGTTGATCTTTTCTTACAGAAAAATTAATCTTTAATAAAAAAGATTAATTGTCATCCAGAATATCTTAAATAATTAAATTCTAAGCCAACAAAATTACTATTTAACACAACAGATGAATTTTCAATTAGAATAAGTTAAATTTTCAGTTAAAAAAATTACTTTCAATAAAAAAAATTAACTTCAAAGAAAGTGATAAATTTTCAAATAAAAATGTAAATATCTGACTAGAAAAGTTGAATTTTAGATCAGAAAGATGGATTTTTAAAACTGAATTTCTAAATCCTTACTTAGAAAAACTGAATTTTTGGCCAAAAAGATAAAATTTCAACCAAGAAGATTAATTTTTACCTTAAAAGACGAATTTTCAACTAAGAAAGATAATTTTACAGCCAAAAAATTGAATAATTAAATTTTAAGTCAAAAAATGAATGTTTTACCAAAGAGATGATTTTTTAACTAAAATTATAGAATATTCAATTGGAATAATATGTATATTTTAATTTTCAAAAACAAAATAATTTTCAATCAAACAAATCAATTTTTCACCAAAGAATTTAACTTTTAACCAAATCGTTTTATTTCCATCCTAAAAGGTGATTTTTCAACTAAAATAATAAATATTTCACTGAATTTTTAATTAAAAAAGACAAATTTTTTCATCCAAATTGTTGAATTTTGAACTCGAAAAGATCAATTTTAAACTAAAAATCGTATAGTTAAGTTTTCAGTTTAAAAATTTAATTTTCAACAAGAAGGCATAGATTTTAAAAAAAGTAGTTTAGTTTTTAAATAAAAACATGAAGTTTTAAACAGGAAGACTGATTTTCAAATAAAAAGATTAATTTTCTACTAAAAAAGTACAATTTTTCAACAAAATATATGAACTTTTAAATAAAGAAGACAAATTTTCCACCAAATAGTTGAATTTTCAACTAAAATAATAATTTTCAATCGAAAATGGAATAGTAACATTTTCAGTTAAAAAAGAAAATTAATTTTAAATAAAACATGGATTTTAAAATAAAAAAATGAATTTTCAAACTGAAAAAGTTGAATTTTCAACCCAAAAAACTAATTTTTACTAAAATAGATAAATCGTCAACCAAAACTTACATTAAATTCTAAATTAAAGAAAATAATATTTAGCCAAACAGATGAATTTTAAATTACAACTAGGGAATTTCTAATTAGAATAAGTTAAAGTTTCAATTAAAAAAAATTACTTTCAACAAAAAAACTAACTTTCAAGAAAATAATTACATTTTCAAACAAAGTTATTAATTTTTAAATGAAAATGTAAATATTTAACTGGAAGAGGCGAATTTTAAACTAGAAAAATGAATTTTTAACTGAAATTCTGAATCTTTAACTAGAATAATTGAATTTTTTACGAAAAAGATTAATTTTCAATCAAGAAGATTAATTTCTACCAAAAAAATACGAATTTTCAACCATCTAGTTGAATATTTAACTAAAAAAATCATTTTCAACCGAAAGTGGAATACAGAAATTTTTATTTAAATAAACTAATTTTTAACCAAACATAAGCTTTTTTAATTAAACAATAAATCTTTAACTAAAATAGTTGTGTTTTCAACCAGAAAAATTAATTTTTACTAAAAAAAAATAGTGTAATCCAGAATAACATCAATAATTAAAGTTTAAGTTAACAACATTACTGTTTAATCAAACAAATAAATTTTTAGCTACAGCTATGGAATCTTCAATTAAAATAAGTTAATTTTTTTCAGTTTAAAATAATTACTTTAAACAAAAAAAACTAACTTTCAACAACAAAAAAACTTATTTTCCAAAAAATAGTTACATTTTCAATAAAAGGAAATTATTTTCAAATAAAAATGTAAATATTTCACATGAAAATTTATATTTTAAATCAGAAATTTGGATTTTTGAAACTGAAATTCTGAATCTATAACTAGAATAAACGAACTTTTGACCAAAAAGATCAATTTTTAACCAAGAACACGAATTTATACCTAAAAATACGATTTTTCATCTAAAAAATATCATTTTTAAACAAAAAATTTAATAATTAAATTTTTAGTAAAAAAATGGATTTTCAGCCAAAAAGATGAATTTTTAACTAAAAATTATAGTCGTTGGATTCTTGATTTTATTTTCAGGAATTCCGCTCATTAAAATTTTAGAATATTCAACTGAAAAAATTGATACATTTTAAGTTTAAACACACAAAATAATTTTCATCGAAAAGAAAAACAAATTTCCAATCAAAAAGCACATTTATTAACTAAAGAAACAAATTTTTAAACAAAAAAAAAATGAATTTTTGATAAAAAAAATAATTTTTAACAGAATAGATTAACTTTTAACCAAAAGATTGTAATTTTTAACTTAAAAGATGAATTTTTTTAACTAAAATGATAAATATTTAACTTAAATACTTGTATATTAAACAAAAAGAAAATTTTATAAACAAGATTAACTTTCAAAGGAAAAGATATCAGCATAAGTTAATTTTTAAATAAATAGTGGAATTTTTAATTAAAAAAAAAAGATTTTTTGCCAAATTGTAGAATTTTAACTAGAAAAGATCAATTTTACACTAAAAATAGAATAGTTAAATTTTAAGTTGAAAAAATTATTTTTAACAAAAAAAAAACGGATTAACAACAAAATAGTTCAATTTTCAACCGTTGATGAATTTTAAAATAAAATTATGAATCTTTAACTAGAATAGTTAAAATTTTCCACCAAGAAAATGAATTTTCAACCAAAAAGATGAAATTTTAAACAAGAAGATTTATTTTTCAAATAATAAATACTAATTTTTCACCAAAAAATACAAATTTTCAAAAAATAGTATTACTTTTGAACGAAATAGTTTAATATTTAATTAAAGAGGATAAATTTTGATAAATAGATTAATTTTGAACTAAAAAAAAACAACAATTTTCAACTGAAATTTAAAATAGTAACATTTTCAGTTTAAAACATTAATTTTAAAACCATGCATGGAAGTTCTCAACTAAAACACTGAAGCTTTAACTGAAATAGTTGAATTTGAAAACAAACAATAATAATCTTTTAATAAAAATGATAAATTTACAACGAAAACTAAAAAAAATCAATTTTAAATTAAAAATTTTACTGTTTAAACAAAAAAATAAATTTTCAATTGCAACAGTGGAATTTTAAATTAGAATAACTTTAATTTTCAGTTCAAAACATTATTTTCAATAAAAAAACACAACTATCCAAAAGAAAACTAATTAAAAAAAAATAGTTACATTTTCAAACAAAGTGATTAATTGTCCAATAAAATGGTAATTATTTGCCTGGAATAGTTGAATTTTAAACGAGAAAGATGTATTTTAACTGATAAAATTCTTAATATTTACCTAGAATAATCGAATTTTGGCCAAAAAGATTAATTTTCAACCTAGAATATTAAATTTTACAAATGGACGAATTTTCAACTAAACAATATAATTTTCTAACTAAACATTGAATAATTTAATTTGCAGTCAAAAAATAAATTTTTAAACAAAGAGACAACTAAAAAAGAAACAGAAAAAACCAGTTTTCAATCGAATGGCGAATATTTCAACCAAAGAAATATTTGATTGTAACACTTGGATTTTTAACGGAAAAAAAAGAAATTTTAAACAAGAAGATTAACTTACAAAGAATAAGATAATTTTCCACACAAAAAAAATCGATTTTTACCCAAATACATGGATTTTCAATGAAACCGTTCAATTTCCAAATAAAAAAGCCAAATTTTCATCTGAATTGTTGAATTCTGAACAAAAAAAGATCAATTTTCAGCCATATTGATATTGTTAACTCAAATTATGAATCTTTAACTTGAATACTTTAATTTTTAACCAAAAAGATAAATTTTCAAATCATAAAGATTAATTTTCTACAAAAAATACGATTTTGGCACAAAGTACATAAACTTTTAGCAACTAGTTTAATTTCTAAATAAATTATAAACTATGATTCAATTAGATTAAACTGGGATAATTTTAAAAACCAGCGACATTAGATAAAGTAGAAATCACTTTTCTAAATTGACCAAAATTATTAAAACAATGAAAACTCTAATTTTACTGCAATCAGAAGTAAATTCCCGATTTTTAAATTAAATTCCCGGACATTTCATAGTTTCCCGGTCAAGTCGCCACCCCGTGAACTATAAAAAAGATGTAATTTTAAAATATGTCTTTGTTAAACTATTTATTAATATTTCACTGCACTCCTTTACAATATTGAGAACTGAACTCATGGAGACATTTTATAAATTACTATTATCAGGTACAAATAACTCTAATAACCTGCAGTGGAATAAAAAATCCTTTTAGTTTGCGTGAACCAAAATTCTGGAGAATCTGATCATACCAAAAAAAGTCGCTCATTTTTCACCTCCACTCATCCCATCGTACATCACTCAATATCAAACAATCAATCAAATATCACTCAATAATAAACCAAATAAAATATTTAGCATTGAAAGAAATACTTCTGTCAGTTAGCTAATGGAATTCTTAATTCTACTCTAACTATTTCATTTAGTTAATAAAAAATAATAAATCAGTTAAGAAGTAAACATTAATCACTTTACCAGTAAAAAATGATGATGTAATTCATCGTAATTTGAGTATGTCAACGCTTTTCTAAAATATTTTTGCATTTCGATTCTGCCGGCACAAAGTGCAGAAGAGAATATAGATTTGATTTTCCAAAACTGCAACCAGAATCCATCCAAGAAAATTCAAGGAGGCTGAGAATCGTAAAGCCGGCTTTCCTCTACTAAAGTCCAGTCCTCAGAGGTCAATTCATCCTCGAAAATTCCTTCATCTTCCTCGATATCTGTTGCAGATGTTTCTTCATATTTGTAACCATCACTCAGTTGGCTCAGCAGGCTTAAATGACTCGACTGACTTGATGGAACAACTTGTTCCTGTCAACATTATTGCATCAGACTCATTATTCTATCAAATATTACTTGATGCTCACAAGTAAATCGAAAAAATATGTTTTAAGTCCAAAAGACCATAATCTACTATGGTGGAAAAATTTCTACAAAAAAGAAAAAGCTAAAACCATTTAAAGGAATCTTATGGTGGCGATTTTCCCGGTCAAGTTTGTCCATTTTTCCAGCCAAATAGAAGTAAAATATACATATTTGCCTCAAAACGTAGAACTTTAATTTAATACAAGATAATTATCAAAGACACATTTTCAACAGGTACATTTTCAACTAAAATCACGAATATTTTACTGTAATACTGGAATTATCAACCAAAAAAATTAATTTTTAAACGAAAAGATTAATTTACTAGCGAAAACTACAATTTTTCAACAAAATACACGAAATATAAATTAAAGAAGACAAATATATAATCAAATAATTGAATTATCAACTTGAATAAAAAAAAAATATAATTTTCAACAGAAAATGGAAAAGTTTTATTTTAAGTTTAAAAAAATTAATTTTAAATCTAACTGATGATTTTTCAACTAAAATTATAAATATTTATAAAGAAAACTGAAATTTTTCAAATAATTGAAATAATTTTTTTTATTTTTGAAAAAATAAAATTTTAACTTAACATATATTTCGTAGTGAAATTATAAACCTTTAACTGGAATACTTAAATTTGAAACCTAAAAGATAAATTTTCAACTAAAATAATGAATATTTAACTCAGATACTTGATTTTTCAACCAAAAAGATGAATTTTTAGCAATAAGATTGACTTTCAAACAAAAGGATTAATTTTCTAGCAAAAACTACAGTTTTTCAACTAAATACATGAAATTCAAATTAAAGAAGACAAATATTCAATCAAATAATTAATTTTTGAATTTGAATAAAAAAAGGATTTTGAACAAAAAATGGAATAATTTGATTTTTAATTTAAATACATTAATTATAAACCTAACTGATGAATTTTAAAGTAAAATAATGAATCTATAACTGGAATATAGTTAAGTTTTTCACCAAAAAGATGAGTAATCGAATAAAATGATGAATAATTATAAAGAAAACTCGAATTTTCAACTAAAAAAATTAATTTTTAAACGAATAGATTAATTTTCTGTCAAAAACTACAATTTTTCAACAAAATCAATGAAATTTAAATTAAAGAGGCCAAATATTCAATCAAATAATTGAATTTTGAACTTGCATAAAAAAATATAATTTTCAACGGAAAATGGAATAGCTTCATTTTTAGTTTAATAAAATTAATTTTAAACCTAACTGATGAATTTTCAACTAAAATGATGAATATTCAACTGGAATATAGTAGAATTTTTAACCAATAAGATTAATTATCAAATAAAATGATGAATATTTATAGAGAAACTGGAATTTTTTAACCAAAAAGATTAATTTTTAAACTAAAAGATTACTTTTCTAGCAAAAACTACAATTTTTCAAAAAAATACATGAAATTCAAATTGAAGAAGACAAATATTTAATCAAATAATTAATTTTTGAATTTGAATAAAAAAAGGATTTTCATCAAAAAATGGAATAGTTACATTTTTAGTTGAAAAAAATAAATTTCCAACTAAAACGATGAATTTCTAAACAATAAGATTAATTTTTAAACAAAAGGATTAATTTTCTACCAAAAACTACAATTTTTCAACTGAATACATAAAATTTAAATTAAAGAAGACAGATATTCAACCAAATAGTTGAATTTTGAACTTAAATTAAGAAAAAAAATGGAAGTTTCATTTTTAGTTTAAAAAATTAATTTAAAACGTAACTGATGAATCTTCAACTAAAATGATAAATCTTCAACTGGAACAGAGTTGAGTTTTTAACCAAAATTGTAATTTTTAAACGAAAAGCTTAATTTTCTAGCAAAAACTACAATTTTTCAACAAAATACTTAAAATATAAATTAAAGAAGACAAATATTCAATCAAATAATTGAATTTTGAACTTAAATAATAAAAAAATAATTTTCAACAAAGAATGGCAGAGTTGCATTTTTAGTTTAAAAAAATTAATTTAAAATCTAACTGATGATTTTTCAACTAAAATGATGAATCTTCAACTGGAATAGTTTAATTTTAAACCAAAAAGATGAATTTTGAACTGAAATTATGAATATTGATAACGAAAACTGGCATTTTTAACAAAAAAGATGAATTTTTCAACAATAAAATTATAATTTAAAAAAAAGGATTAATTTTCTATCTAAAAATACCATTTCTCAACTAAATACATGAAATTTAAATTAAAGAAGACCAATACTCAATCAAATAATTGAATTTTGAACTTAAATAAAAAAATTATTTTCAACAGAAAATGGCAGAGTTGCATTTTTAGTTTGAAAAAATTAATTTAAAATCTAACTGATGAATTTTCAACTAAAATGATGAATGTTCAACTGGAACATAAATCAGTTTTCAACCAAAAAGGTAAATTTGAAACTAAAATGATTAATATTTATAACGAAAACTGGAATTTTCAACCAAAAAAATTAATTAAAAAAAAAAAGATTAACTTTCCACCAAAAACTACAGTTTTTCCACAAAATGAATGAAATTTAAATTAAAGAGGACAAATATTTAATCAATTAATTAAATTTTAAACTTAAATAAAAAAAATAAATAAAAAATTGGAATAGTTCCATTTTTAGTTAAACAAAATAAATTTTCAACAAAAATGATAAATATTTTTTTGCAATACTGGCATTTTTAACAAAAAAGATGAATTTTTAAACAATAAAATTATAATTTAAACAAAAGGATTAATTTTCTAGAAAAATACCATTTTTCAACTAAATACATGAAATTTAAATTAAAGAAGACAAATACACAATCAAATAATTGAATTTTGAACTTGAATAAAAAAATAATTTTCAACAGAAAATGGCAGAGTTGCATTTTTAGTTTAAAAAAATTAATTTAAAATCTAACTGATGAATTTTCAACTAAAATGATGAATGTTCAACTGGAACATAAATCAGTTTTCAACCAAAAAGGTAAATTTGCAACTAAAATGATTAATATTTATAACGAAGACTGGAATTTTCAACAAAAAAATTAATTTAAAAAAAAAGGTTAACTTTCCACCAAAAACTACAATTTTTCAACAAAATGAATGAAATTTAAATTAAAGAGGACAAATATTTAATCAATTAATTAAATTTTAAACTTAAAAAAAAAATAAATAAAAAAATGGAATAGTTCCATTTTTAGTTAAACAAAATAAATTTTCAACTCAAATGATAAATATTTTTTTGCAATACTGGCATTTTTATACAAAAAGATGAATTTTTAAACAATAAAATTATATTTCAAACATAAAAGATTAATTTTCTAGCAAAAAATACCATTTTTCAACTAAATACATGAAATTTAAATTAAAGAAGGCAAATATTCATTCAAAAAATTGGATTTTGAACTTAAATAAAAAAATAATTTTTAACAGAACATGACAGAGTTGCATTTTTAGTTTAAAAAAATTAATTTAAAATCTAACTGATGAATTTTCAACTAAAATGATGAATGTTCAACTGGAACATAAATCAGTTTTCAACCAAAAAGGTAAATTTGCAACTAAAATGATTAATATTTATAACGAAAACTGGAATTTTCAACAAAAAAAATTAATTTAAAAAAAAAGGTTAACTTTCCACCAAAAACTACAATTTTTCAACAAAATGAATAAAATTTAAATTAAGGAGGACAAATATTTAATCAAATAATTAAATTCTAAACTTAAATAAAAAAAAAGAATTAAAAAAAATGGAATAGTTCCACTTTTAGTTTAACAAAATAAATTTTCAACTAAAATGATAAATATTTTACTGCAAAACTGGAATTTTTAACCAAAAAGATAAATTTTTAAACAATAAGAAGAATTTTTAAACAATAAGAATAATTTTTAAACAAAAGGATTAATTTTCTAGCAAAAAATACCATTTTTTCAACAAAATCAATAAAATTTAAATTTAAGAGGTCAAATACTCAATCAAATAATTGAATTTTGAACTTGAATAAAAAAATATAATTTTCAACAGAAAATGGAATAGTTTCATTTGTAGTTTAAAAAAATTAACTTTAAACCTAACTGATGAATTTTCAACTAAAATGATGAATTTTCAACTGGAATAGTTTAATTTAAACCAAAAAGATCAATTTTAATCCAAGAAGATAAATTTTCAACTAAAATGATGAATATTTATAAAGAAAACTGGGATTTTCAACCAAAAAAAGATGAATTTGTAAACAATAAAATTATATTTCAAACAAAAGGATTAATTTTCTAGCAAAAAATACCATTTTTAAACTAAATACATGAAATTTAAATTAATGAAGGCAAATATTCAATCAAATAATTGAATTTTGAACTTAAAGAAAAATATATAATTTTTAACAGAAAATGGCAGTTTCATTTTTGGTTTTAAAAAATTAATTTTAAATCTAACTGATGAATTTGCAACTAAAATAATAAATCTTCAACTGTAATATAGCTGAGTTTTCAAAGAAAAAGATGAATTATCAAATAAAATAATGAATATTTATAAAGAAAACTGGATTTTTCAACCAAAAAAATTAATTTTTAAACAAAAAGCTTAATTTTCTAGCAAAAACTACAACTTTAATCACATAATTGTATTTGGAACTTAAATAAAAAAAATGTTCAACAAAAAATGGAATAGTTCCATTTTTAGTTTTTGAAAAAATACATTTTCAACTTTACATATATTTTAGAGTAAAATTATGAATCCTTAACTGGAATAGTTTAATTTTAAACCAAAAAGAAAAATTTTGAACTAACATGACGAATATTTATTAAGAAAACTGAAAAATTCAACCAAAAAGATTAATTTTTAAACAATAAAATTATATTTCAAACATAAAGGATTAATGTTCTAGAAAAAATACCATTTTTCAACTAAATACATGAAATTTAAATTAAAGAAGACAAAATATTTAATCAAATAATTGAATTTAGAACTTAAATAAAGAAAAAATTGTCAACAAAAAAAGAAATAGTTCCCTTTTTAGTTTGAAAAAATAAATTTTCAACTAAGATGATAAATATTTTACTGCAATACTGGAATTTTTAACCAAAAAGATGAATTTTTTAACAATAAGATTCATTTTTAAACAAAAAGATTAATTTTCTAGCAAAAACTACCATTTCTTAACTAAATACAAAAAATTTAAATTAAAGAAGGCATATATTCATTCAAATAATTGAATTTTGAACTTTAATAAAAACATGTAATTTTCAACAGAAAATGGAAAAGTTTCATTATTAGTTTTAAAAAATGAATTTTCAACTAAAATGGTGAATCTTTAACTGGAATATAGTTGAGTTTTTAACCAAAAAGGTAAATTTTCAACTAAAATGATGAATATTTATAAAGAAAACTGGAATTTTCAACAAGAAAAAATAATTTTTAAACGATTTTTAAACTCAAATTAAAAAAAAAATTCAACAAAAAATTGTACTTCAATACAGGAATTTTTAACCAAAAAGACGAATTTTTAAACAATAAGATTAATTTTAAAACAAAAGGATTAATTTTCCACCAAAAACTACAATTTTTTAACAAAATACATCAAATTTAAATTAAAGAAGACAAATATTCAATCAAATAATTAAATTTTGAACTTGAATAAAAAACAGAATTTTCAACAAAAAATGGAATAGTTCCATTTTTAGTTTAAAAAAATTAGTTTTCAACTAAAATTAGGAATCATTAACTGGAATGGTTCAATTTTCAAACAAAAAGATGAGTTTTCAACAAAAAATGATAAATATTTAACTAAGATACTTTATTTTTCAACAAAAAAAAAGTTCATTGTTAAACAAAATTTTAATTTTTACCAAAAACATAATTTGTCAACAAAATACATTCTTTTTTAATTAAAAAATACAAATATTAAACCAAACAGTTCAATTTGGATCTAAAAAAAAGAACTTTCAACAGAAAATGCAATAGTTCCAATGTTAATTGTAAAAAAATGATTTTTCATGTTAACTGCTAAATTTTCGACCAAAAAAATTAATGTTTACTAAAAAAAGATAAATTGTAAATCAAAACTGAAATAAGTAAGGTTTAAGTTTTAAAAAAATCAATTTTTAACAAAAAAAAGATGAAGTTTCAATTAAAAACGATCAATTTTCATACAAAAATTGAATAATTAAATTTCTAGTCAAAAAATTAATGTTTAACCAGAGAGATGAAGTTTTATTTAAAATTATTAAATATTCAACTGGAGTAAGCTACATTTTCAGTTAAAAACAAAATATAATTTTCAAACTAAACAGAAACAAATTTTCAACAAAATAGTTCAATTTTCGGCAAAAAAAATTCCTTTTTATTCAAAGAAATAACAAGTTTTCAACCACATACTAGCTCACTTTTTATCCATTGAAAAATATTTTTAAGAAAAGAGTAGAACTTTCAACCAAGTCATTTTATTTCAAACTTAAAATTTAAATTTTCAACTAAAATGATAATTATTTAACTCGAATAATTGAATATTTACCAGAAAATAAAAGTGTTTAAACAAAAGATTTTAAACAAGAAAAAATCATTTTCTACCAAAAAATTCGATTGTTTAACAAAATACGTGAATTTTTAACAAAATAGTTGAATTTTCAATTAAAAAAGAAAAATTTTCAGCCAAATTCCCAAATTTTGAACTAGAATAGATCAATTTTCAAAAAAAATAAAACAGTTTCACAAATTAATTTACAACCAAACTGATGAATTTTAAACTGAAGTTACGAATCATCAACTGCAATTCGTGAATTTTATACCTACTAAAAAGATGAATTTTTAATCATAAAGAATAATTTTCTACAAAGTAAAAAGGAATTTCCCACAAAGTATATACATTTTCAAACAAATAGTTGAATTTTCATCCAAACAAGATAAATTTTCAGCCAAAAATAGAATAGTTGAATTTTCCGTTAAGTAATTTCTTTTTTTTTTAATTTGGAAGAGGAAATTTTTATATTGTGACGAATTCTGACTTAGAATAAAGTTTTTTAAACTACTTTCTTCTAAATCCGAATTACAAATCTTAAAAAATTTCCGTTCCATGTCGATGAAAAGTAAATTCCCGGTTTTTTAATAAAATTTCTGACGTTTGAAGTTTTTTTTCAAATAAATAGCAAATTACGTCATTGCCATGTTCTTAATATTTGTCATTCTAGCTCGAATAGAACAACTTTTTTACCGCAAATAAAATTTTAAAAATTGAGAAAGAATTGAAAACAGTCATTAAAATTAGAAGATTTGAACTCTTGAAGATAAAATTTTTCTTTCATTTGAAGCTATAAAACCTTAACTGCCTATTAAAACACTCAAAGTGGAATACTTTTCAATTTGAAAGTTTTAAAATTAAAGCTTAAAACTTTTCAATTCAAAGTCTCAACGATTTACACGTATAAAATCCACGTTATATATTTTTATATTATATATTTTTGGAAAAAATACCATTTTTAGACATTCTTGTGAATTCTTCTATATTCCTTGTTGAAAATTGTAAAAACCTTTCTAAATATTATTAAAAATCAATTTTTACAACAAAAACATTATTTTTAGTTGTAATAGGCTTTAAAAATTCTTTTAAACTTCTAAATTTTGTGTTCCAAATCTTTAAAAAAAAATCTACATTTTCGTTTTAAATGTTTTCGAATATCTTCAAATTTTAAATTATTTTGGAATCTTTTCAAAACTTCGAAATATATCTTAAACTTTCTCGATTTTTTTCCAAATAATTCATTATTCAATTGTTATTCATAATTAAAAACTTTTTTAAACCTTTTTAAATATTTATAAATACAAAAACTAATTTCAAACATTTTCTCAGCAATCTTAAGAATTTTTTTTATTTTCTTAAAAAGTTGGAAAAAAATCCTTTAGAAAAAATATTCAATTTTTAGAAAATTAATATTTCGGGTCAAAAATGTAACTATTCCATTTTTTGTTTAAAATTAATCATTTATAGTGGAAAATTTGGTTAAAAATTAAACTATTTTTATGAAAATTGAAGTTTTTGTTTTAAAAATAAAATAAAAATTTGTTGAAAGTTAATGTACTTTGTTGAAGATTCCCGTTTTTTATCAGAGCAATAATCTTCTTGCTGGAAAATTCACCTTTTTGGTAGAAAATTTAACTTCTTGATTAAAAATTCATCTTTTTATATAAAAATCCAACTACTTGGTTAAACGATAAAATAGTTTGTTAAAAATTAAATTTTTTCAATTCATCTTTTCTGTTAAAATCTTTTGTCGCAAATTAATTTTTATTAAGATTTATTATTTTAGTTAAAACTCTCCCATTCTTCGTTAAAAATGTATGCTTTGTAAGTAAAAAATCAACAAGAAAAAATCGACTTTTAAGTAAAAAAAAATATCTACATTTTCAGATAATAAATTAAATCTTAGCAAACAAAATCAACCAATTCTCAACAAAAAAGTTAAATTTTTAACTAAAAAGATGAATTTTCAACTAAAATGATGAATCTTCACGAAAAATTTAACGAATTTTCAACAAAAAAGCATAATTTTCTACAAAAATGGTGAATTTTCAACAAAAGAGTTGAACTTTCAACAAAAACAGATTTATTTTCAACCAAGCAGTTACAATTTTAAACAAAATATATGGATTTGTAAATCAGAATAATTTTCTACAGAGAAAGAAAAATTTTCAACAAAGTATATGGATTTTCTACCAAATAGTTAAATTTTCAACGAGAAAAGATGGACTTTTAAGTAAAAAGAGAATCGTTACACTTTCAGATAATAAATTCATTCTCAGCAAAAAAACACAACAAATTCTTAACAAAATATTTAAATTTTTAAATAAAAACATAAATTTTCAATTAAAATGATGAATCTTCACGAAAAATGGAACGAATTTTCAACAAAAGAGAATAATTTTCTAAAAAATGTTGAATTTTCAACAAAAGAGTTGACCTTTCAACAAAAACAGATTCATTTTCAACTAAGCAGTTGGATTTTTAACCAAAATGCATGGATTTCTAAATCAGAATAATTTTCTACAGAGAAAGAAAAATTTTCAACAAAATATATGGTATGTTAACCAAATAACTGAATTTTCAATGAGAAAACGGCGCCTTTTAAGTAAAAAGTAAAAAAAAATAAATAAAAAGGACGAATTATCAACAAAATACACAACTTTTCCATAAAGTGGTTGAATTTTGAACTAAAAGACATAAATTTTCAACCATATAGTTGAATTTTTAACTAAAAAAGATGAACTTTCAACTAAAAATTGAATAGTTTGAATTTTTAGTTGAAAAGATGAATTTTTATCCAAAAATAAAACGAATTTTCAATAAAATAGTTAACTTGTCATCCAAGCAGATGAATTTTTGACAAAAAAGGCAACATATTGACAAATTTTAAACAACAAATAATTAAATTTTGAGCACAAATAATTAGATTTTCTGATTGGGTTCAATTACTTCAGTTCTCATTTTTAAATTAAAAAAAAAACAACAGAAAATGAGTTAGTTTCTGGAAAACAGGGGGAAAAAATAGTCCTTTAAATAAGAGGAAAATTGGGGAAAGAGTGTTACATAAGATATTTAAAAAAAAACATATTATTTTCTAAATATTAGAGAAAATATTATGCAAAAGAAACAATAATGTAAAAATACTTCGGGATCTGGATTCCTGCTTTGTGTGGGAGCTTCGTTGGTTGGTTCATCATCACTGTAGATATTTTCTTCTTCCTCATCTTCAGGTTCCAAAGGAAGTGATAAAGATCTTTCATTTAAATTTATCGAATCTTCTGATCGGCCTACAAAGGATAAATGAAAATAATTAATTTCTTCCATAAGAATTTAATTAAAAGTATTATCACAGAATATTGCTTAATAGAAATTTAAAAGAGCTCAACTTGCATGTCAAGTATTTAAAAAACAAACCCCTGCGCCATTTTTAAATTATTTGAAATTTAAAAATATATGAATACAATTAAAATACTAAATTATAGAATAACAAATTAGAAAAATTAATTTTTGGGCCTACAAAAGATTTGAGATAAGCGGAAAAGTATGATTTCTGAAGAAAACTCAATAATAAAAAGAAACTTTTTGAATCAAAAACAAATAAATTTTCTACAATAAATAGAATATTTATAAGTACTTTTCGTTAAAAGATAAATTTTTAACCAAGAAAAAACGAATTTGTGAAAAAATGGGTAAATTATCACCCAAGAAAATTACTTTCTAACCAAAAAAAATAAATTGTTAAATTTTCAACCAAACAGATGAATTTTTAACAAAAAAAATGATAAATTTTAAACGTAAAATATAATAGCTAAATTTTCAAAAAAAAGATCAATTTTAAACTCAGGAAATTATTTTTTAAACAAAAAGATCAATTAAACCAAGAAGATTAATTTTCGACCAAAAAGATTTTTTTTTGCCAAAAAAATTAATATCCTGCCACAAAAAATGAATTTTCAACTTAAGAAGATAAATTTTCAAACAAAAAGTTTAATTTTAAACAAGGAAGATAAATTAGTGATTACAAAAATTAATATTTTACCACAAAAAAAAAAGAATTTTTGACTGAAAAAAAATGATAATTTTAAAATTTCATTCAATTTTAAACAATCGAAAAGGTTTTTTGGTTAAATTTTAAACCAAAGAAATTAATTTGTAATCAAAAAGAATGACGTTTCAACACATGAGATTACTTTTATACCAAAACAATTAATTTTTATCCAAATCTGGAATAGTTTAACTTTCAGCTGAAACAATTTATTTTCAATTGAGAAGAAAAACTAATTTTAAACTAAAAAAAATTAATATGGAACCAAAAGGATCAATTTTAAACCCTGAAGATTATTTTTCTACTAAAAATGTTAATTTCCTTAACAGAATACACCAATTTTAACCAAATATTGGAATTTTCAGGAATAGTTGACCTAATAAATAAATATTCAACCAAAGAAATAAATTTTTAAGCAAAAGGAATAAAGTTTCAACTAATGCGTATCATTTTCTGCAATAAAAGACAAATTTTTAACGAAACAGATGAACTTTTAACT
>JAAAKG020036597.1:0-19257 GCA_010014905.2 Druon quercuslanigerum
TGTCCTATAGTTAAACATAAAATATGTTAATCCTGAACATGTAGATGTTACATTTGAACATCCATTTTTCTCCGTGTTCGGCTAACTCTTAAGCGACCATGAACATGCATTTTGAAAACAAACCTATGCACCAATTTTCTGACACTTTGTATAAATCTATTTAAAAAAAAAAAAAAACAGATCAGTTAGTCCTTAATTATGCTCTGGACAGTGCACATTAAATTAAATTTTAAGCCTAATAAACTTGAATATCTCACGAAAACTCCAGCGCGGACGATCGCTAAAATCATAAATACGCCTAGACTATTAAATATTTTGATCTGAAATTTTCCAAAAAACTTCATTAAACCTTTCTCCGAATTTTTGTCGCGAGAAGTATTTGCCTGCTCAAAATTCCTTCGCTAAACGAAACGCTGGAAGTTACAAGTGTTCGATTCGCGCCAAGCATCAGAAAAAAATTAATAATAATTTTTGACAAAAACAGTTTTGAATTCATATCATATTGTTAATCGAAGGACATCTTAAAGCACATTTTCTAAAATTTTCATTAAAAAATTTCAAAAACTGAAGCACTAAACACGAGTTGAAGTGAAAAACGGATTAAAATCAAGTTTTTGAAGAAAGTAAGTTTTTTGGTTTTATTTCGAAAACTAAAAAAGTTACAACTTTTTGTCTAGAGGAAAAAAGATGCACAATAAAATTTCACGTCTAGATATATTCTTTAAAAATTTTAAATCCAGAATTTGTTTTAAAGCCTCCAGGGGACTATGATTATGCACGAGAAAATTCTATACGCCCTTATACGACCCTCAAATATTTCTCAAATATTTCAATAATTTCACAAATATTACCGAATATTTCAAAAATATTTTTATTATTTCGCAATGATTTTTAAAGAATTCCGAATGATTTCACAAACATTTAATTTTACAAATATTACCATATATTTCAAATAATTTCGAAAGATTTCCAGAGACTTGACAAAATTGCCATGATTTTGCGAAGATTTCCTAAAATTTTCAAATATTTTGCAGATTTCGGATAGATTTAAAAGATTTCTCAAATATGAACTGAACTGATTTCAGAAATATTTTAATTATTTTACCAACATTTCAGATAGATTACAAAGAGATATATATTTCCCAAAGATTTTACAATGATTTCAAATATTTTGTGTGACTTTTCAAACAAAAAAGATTGAAACTTCAAGGAAAACCAGTTCTATTTACAACCAAATAGTTTAACTTTCAATAAAATGAGTCGAATTTTTAACAAAATGGTTACATTTATAACCAAATACTTCACTAAGATAGACGAATTTTCAATAAAAAGTATGACTTTTCTACAATAAAAGAAGAATTATAAACCTAAACCTACTGATTCTTGTTTTAGTAATTGATTAAATAAACAAATCAAGCGGACTTTAAAAAAGAATTCTATAAATTAAGAAAAGCCGCAATCTTATAGTATTACCAAAAAAAGTTTTAAATTGAGTTTAACATTAAAAACAAAGTTGAAATAGAATCAATTTTAAACTCCATTAAGGTAAACATCCCAGTAATCGTGATGCCATTTTTCTTGCTTTGTATTTACGTTGAATAAGTTTAGATTTCATTCCCTGCTATAAAATGCCTAAAAATATATCTGGTTTATCGCTAAATGTTACGTTAAGAATATTTTAAACAATATATTCCAATTCTAACCAATTTTCACGATTATAAATTTTTCATATTTTAAGTGATTGGATAGATGTTTCTTCTAAACATTTGTAAAATTTCCAATCAAAAAGAAAAATCACTGTCATTTCCCGACTTTTCACGGTCTCAAAAAATTTCCGCTCCAGCTGCCACCCTGGTTAATAAATTTTTATTGAAACTCACAACGTTATCGCTCAAAAATACTCCAGCACTTCTTCAATAATTTCATTACTTGCAACGGTCTGCAGTATGGGAATACTGCATTCTTCAGCCATAAATACGACTGCTATGCCTCTACGATATTACGAAACAGTTTTATGTCTATTATATAATACTTTCATTAAACTATAACGCTATTCCCCCTTTATATATTTTATCTACATTTCGAAAGATGTGATATATGCGATTATTTTTGCAGTTTTTACAATTTCAGTTAAAGTTTTAATTTATTATTGTATACTTATCTCTAAATCTGAGGGGTGTGCAGAAGTGTAATACAATCTATCTATGCACAGTCAATACAGGGGGCGTATTTTGATAAGAGCAACCAAACATTTATAGATACGCAAGTGCCACACATTTTTCGGCATCATAGCAGAGTCCCAGAATAGTTGTTGGATTGAGAAAAAACATAAATCTAAAATATTAATATTTTGTAATTTTTATGAAGACGAGAGAGAAGAAAGAGAATAACAAATTATAACCTGGCGTAAGAGCGAAGAGAGTAACAATTATAAATCAATTTTTTGAACTCTGAAAGAGCACTTAGCAATTTTCGCCATTTGTAGCAAAAATAGATTCAAAATAATAAAATATATAAAGGATGTCAGTATATAACTAGATCACCTACATGTTTCCAAAAATGCGGGTTTTCTAATTCTCATTTTTTATTGCAATAAAACTTCAGCACAGAATTTTAGGGTAGTAATTATTATGTTTCTTCCCTTCAGCATCATTATTTCTTGGAATTATTATCGTTTACTAAAAACAATAATTTCTTCTTTTTATAGTCCTTTTCACTCAAAAATCGCTAATCTCAGTACGATACCGTAACATTATTTTATGTTATGCTAATCCAAAAAGAAAGCTTTGTTTGTATTCTTGTTTAGCTATCCCATATGTCGGGAGAAAGTTTTTATTTTTGAGAAAATTTGAAAATTCGATTTTCAATTGCATCCGAAACCCGATTTTCAGATGAGAGATAAAATCTTTTCTACTCATACTCAGAAACTCAATAACTCGAGAGTAAGTTTTTACTTTTTATTCAAACTGAAGATTATATTTTTTATCACAATCCGCAGCCTAGCCTGTACTAATTTGTGGACAGTATCAACTTGAGATTGTCAGATGACACGTCTACTTCCTTGAAAATATGTAAGTTATACATTTTCGAGGATTAACTATTTCAAATCAAATATTTTTGGTTTTAAATCACCAACAAGTCATCTCGGAAGTGGACTTCTATCTTATCTTTATATGGTGATTTCGATTTTACAGAAGGTTTTTTAACTCCCTGAAAAATTCCGATTTTGTTGGTTATCTAGTTTTGTACTGCCATCCATCATATATACTTTGTCAAGCTTTTTTCAGTACTTTCAAATATCTAAATTTGTTATAATGGTACTTTTTATATGTGAAATTAAATAATGATATTCTTTAATTCAGAAAAGAAAAAGTAACTTCTTAATGTTACAAGCTTTTAAAGGAATTTTATGATCACCGGACATTCTTAAATATTTCTTTATCCAGTTCTATACAGACACCCTTCAACTTGTAACATCTTTTTTCCGTGTAAGTGCGAAAAATGATTTGCTCCGGTACACTCAGGAAGATTGGCGACAAACTTGCGAAATGCGGATCAATCTCAGGAGATTAAAAGAGGTAAAATTACGTAAAATTGAATTTCCTAGGAACCGTTGCCTGTAGTTGATGTTTTAGCGGAGAAACGTTTATGTAGTTTGTGGCAGTTAAGCAGGCGGAGAATGAAGAAGGCAGGAAGGGAGATAGATTCTGAGATAGATTCGCGTATGGAATGAGATTCTGAGAGAGAAGAGAAATAGAAGGAAAGGAAAAGTACCTACCTGAACCAGTCACGAGTCACGACCTTCTCGGCGACTAAGCAGACGAGGGAGAGGTTTAACCACATTCTTAACCACCCCTATTGTATATGCTTACACTATAATCATTTAAAAGGAAAATTATTACATTTTCGACAAAATAGTGGAGAGTTTTTAACCAAGAAGAATTATTTTAAACCAAAAAATATCAGATTTTAACCAAAAATGGAAAACTTAAATTTTCAATAAAAAAAGATTGTATAACAAAAAAAAATGAATTTTGAACAAAATAGTCCCTATTTTTACCAAAGGCAAGAATTTTCAACTAAAAGAAGATTTTCAGTCAAGAAAGCAGTGAAGGTTCATCCAGATTGACGAACTTTCAAGTCAAAAGACAAGATTTTTAACCAAATAGATGAACCTTCAATTAGAGAAAATCAAATTTCTACAACCAGTGGCTAGAAATACAAAGCAAATAATAGCTAACGAGAAATTATTTTCAGGTGACCCCGCAAAGTCCAATTTAAAAATTTCTTGATTTTTCCCTAAGCAATAAAATTCCTTCACTCTTCACTGATTCTAGGTATTCCCTGACCTACGCTAACACTGGTTTAGTAATATTTCAAAAAGATGGAAGGTGCTGTTTTTTTGAGACTGGGAAAACCCGGAAAATAACAGTGAATCTATTTTTTACTGGGAATTTTACCAATTTTAAAAAGAAAAATCTATTGAAAAAATTGAAAAGTTACATAACATAATGCAATTTAAGATAAAGTCAAATTCAACTATTTATTTAATTTTTAGCTCATTTTTAAGCGTACATTCTCAATGAAAGGAATTATAAAATGCAGTTTTGAAGACTTAAAGAATTAAAAACTAAAAGTGTTTAAATTTAAAATTATTGCGATTTTCAAAAGTGATTATTTTCATTGCATTGAACGGGGCGGGCTTTTTATTTTTAATCCCTTGTTCCGAAATTAAAGTGTAATGTTTAATTTTGAAATCGTTTATTGAGTTGGAAGAGATTCCGATTTTCAATTTTCCGCGAATTAGAAGAGGAACCGTTTTTTGTTTTTAAGACTTTTTATCGAGTCGGAAAGGACGAAATTTTGGTTTACTTTTTTTTTTTTAATTGGAAGAACATTTTTTATTTTTAGGATTTTTCTGCGGTTGGAAGAAAGGAAATTTTGATAGCGCAGGTTTACATTTTTTAACGAGGAATCATTGAACTGTTAAATTTATAGAAGTCTAAAATCTAAATGTTTGCGGCTTCACACTATTTAATTTAAAAATTGATAATTTGGAAATCGTTAAAAGCTTCTACTTTATACATATAAATTATTAGGCTTACAATTTTAAAAGTTTAAAATTCAAAAGAGTTCCACTTTAAGTGCTTTAATTTACAATTCAGGTTTGATTACTCTAAATGAAATACCTGAAATGAAAGGGAAAGGATAAAACTGAAAATGAACCGAGGATACGTATGTAATACCTGTGACCGATTTCTGACGTTTTCTTCTTTTACAATCATTAACCACAAATCAACCAAGACCGCAAATTCTCAGGCGACCTTACAAAATCAAGTTCCATAACACCTAAAGAGGTTCTAGAATGTACTGCCAAGTTCAAAATTACGTAATCCATAGGTTGATTGATAAAATTGACAAAAATGGGCTCACTGATTATTGCAAAAAAATAAAAATAAAGAAATCTAGGCGTAAATAATAATACAAAAGTAGTTGAAATCACAATTGTTTACATAAATGTAGTTATTTGCATTGTTATGTTTTTTATTCAGCTTTAAAGAAAAGTCGAAATTTCCATTCAATTTCAAATAATATTAAATTATTTAATACTAAATTAAATAAGTTAATATTAAATGTTATTAGGCAAATTTTTCAATTAAAAAAATTACTAACTTACTAACTTTGCATTTGTTGCAATTATCAATGGGCCTTTTTTGTTAATTGCATAAATCAATTAAAATATGCATTATTTTTTAACTTGACTGTACACCTAGAACCTCCTTTATGTCGGCCATGGTCGAAGGAGATGAATCTATAAGATAATCTTATGGAAATAATTTTTTCGAGAAAACACAATTTGGTACGAAGAGACGTGAAGTATGTCTGATTCATGATTAGTGTCGATTCTTGGTTTGACCACACTTGAACCTTACAAGTGCAGACTTCTTGGTAACCAAGAATTTAAATGAAATACAATGTGCACGTTTACAAATTTAAATACCGTTAAAAAACAGTTTGGCTTTTATAAATATTAAGACTTCGAGAACCGGGAAGCGGAAGCATGTAACAGCAAACAATGTGACACAAAAATGATTTCCTGCTTCAAAGATACTAGACTTTCTTCTGCATTGAAATGTAATAACTAAATCGTAAAAACGAGCGGAGAAAGCTGTGAGGCTCTTCCTTTAGTTACTAGAGGCATTGCATAATTATTCTGTTGAATTAATTATCAGAACAGAATCCTATTCAACAAAAGTGGCGGAGATATGTCTCGAAAATCTCGCAATCATTCTTGTTGAAAACCTGATTGGCTTTTCACTTCGTGAAGTTATTTTCTACTTTAAACTTGGAATTTTTTAAATTTCAATCTAAGAAAAATGATAAAAGCCCGTATGCGAATGCAGAAATATTTTGCATAAATTTTTTATTTTTTGTGCTTTTCGCTGGAAATTAGTACGTTTTAAAGAGAATTTTAATATAAAATCATAAACTTTCAAAGAAGATTTAAAACTTCTGACAATTGTAGGTTGCGTTCGTTTTTTTACCTGAAACTGGTATTTTTTAAACAAAATTCATCACGATTCCTAGTTTTTGACAGTTTTATGTTATTTTAGCATTTTAGAACAAAAATAAATATTTATAATAAAAATTATTAGATTTCAAAGAATAAACATTTTTAAACAATTTAGGTTTTTCTATTTTGTTAGCCTCTTATTTGTACCGTTTTTTTAAGTAATTATATTTTAAAGGTTCACAACTTTACGAAAGAATTCAAATTAGGTTAACGTTTTACAAGAAAAACTGGTTTTTTAAAACAAAAAACCGTACAATTTAAACACGATTTAAAATCTTTTAACAATTTTGGAATACGTTAGTGTTTTTCGCCGTGAACCGGCGTTTTTAATTAAAAAATTCGATGTCAAAGATGATTCACAACTACTAACAATTTTAAGTTATGATAGCGTTTTTGAACAAACACTGTTATTTTTAATCATAAATCATTGTAGTTTGAACAAGATTCAATATTTTGTAACATTTTCATGTTATATCACGCTTTTTCACAGGAAATTATTTTTTTTTAGACTTTGAATTTGTCAACAATTTTGGATTATGTTAGTGTTTTTCATCTGAAATTGGTACTTTTTTTTAAATTCGATTTTAAAGAAGATTCACATATAGAAATAAATTTAGGTTATATAAGCAATTTACATAAAAAAAAATTGGCATTTTAAAACAAAAACTATTATAGTTCGAACAATTACGATTTACAATTTTTGAAAAGTTAGTTAGTTAGTGAACGTTGACAATATTTTCGGTTATAATATGCTTGTGTTACTGCTTTTGTCGTCGAAAATTGGAATTTTTAATTTTAACAAATTATAAGATTTTTCAGATTACCATTCATTCATGAAATTGAAATTTTTGTACATTTTTTTATTGTTATACCGGAGACCGGCATGAATTTCAAAAAAGATTGACAATTTTGAAACAATTTTAGGTTATGTTAACATTTTTCACCGGAGTTCCGTGACTTCAAAGAAAAAAATTAGATACAAAGAAGATTAGAATTTTACATCATTTTTGTATGTTATATTATTTTTCTTTATCTAAAATTGTTATTGTTTATAAAAAAAAATTAATAGATTTCTACAATATTTGAAAAATGATTGTTTATGATAATATTTTTCATCGAAAATCGGTATTTTCTATCAAAAATGTAACGGCTCGGTTGTCTACATATTGTACAAATATATTTTATATATTAAATCTGAAGTTGACATCAATTTTCATTAATTAAAAATATATATTGTCAGACACCATTGTATAGACACCATTAAATACAAACAATTTTGCAATAATATTAATTTTATATTTTAATTTTAAACTTGAACTTAAAATGTTCAATTTCGATACTCATTACTGAAAATATCCGGCATTATTTAATTAGCGAGATACCCCCGATTAAATATAATTAGGAGATGCAAAACCATATCGACCGACCTCTTGCACATTCAACAAAATCCATATCGAGTGACCCTTAACTTTCTGTGAAAGCCGTAAGCAATACGTTTTATACTCTTTTTCAGATATAAAATCAAATCAGGCCTCACAGTCCTTACGGTATAAAAAATAGAGTATAAAGGGAACTTTTTTACGTTCACAGGGTAATTTTATATGCTAAAAAAGGGTACACTTTTCACAAAAATAGGCCACGATAAAGAATTTATTAAAGACAGTAGATTTTTTAATACGAAACTTATTTTTCTGTTACTTAAAATGACTTTTTAAATAAATTCAAGACTATTCTTCAATGAAAATACAGCAGAAAAATTAAAGAAGCTGAAAGTATGAAAAATAGCTAAACAACATTATTTGAAAGTTATCCTTTTTAAGTTTAATTATTTTTAATTTGAGGGTTTTTGCTTTTGTCTACTGTATTTTTATCACAAAGAAATTCTGAGTCAATCGACACATTTTTTGGACGTATTTTCTCTAGTGTACTTTTATCCACAGGAAGGCCTCAAATAAGAGAAAAAAAATCTAGAAATTCAAAATTAAACTTCTAAGTTCTGGCTGTTTCAAGCTTCAAATTGCCAAATGATTAAATTATAAATGGTACCATTTTAAATCAATCAATTTTATATTGTTACATTTTTAAAAATTTTTAAATAAAAACTTTTTAAGTTCAAACACTTCAATAGCTAAATTATACAATTTTGAAACCTTAAATATTAAATTATTGTATAAGCATTCTATAAACTGTTAATTATGCATTTATTTTGAAACTTTCACTTAAATCGTGACCTTCCCTCAAGAAGAAAATTATACTTTTATTTCACTAAACATGTATGCAATCTATTTTATTAAAAAAACATTCAAACTTCTCAGAAAACCAAAGGAAAATCTGTTTTTAAGGTTAAGAGACAACCATAGGTCCTAAGGAATACTAAATGAGAGATTCAGAGATATTAATAACGCCGCAGTCGTTTAGATGTCTCGATTAAATTTAAAATTTTAAAAAATTTGCTACTGACCAAAAAAAGGGCAATGTAGAGACCAAATCCGGAAAATAGGGGACTTCAGAGACCACACCTAAATATAGCCGGTTGAATGTTTAAACGTTTAAAAAAACAAAAAACAGGGTTCAGTGAGATACAAATGATCGTAATAATTTAATTTCGTTAAGCTTTTTGGCAATATAATTCGTGTTTAAGACGACTACCAAAGTGAATGAATCATCGACGTCTCGCGAAGAGTTCGTAAAGTGCTAATAGGCTGATGACTAACATGAGAGTTTTCTACAGAAGATAAAGTAAAAAAATACTGAAAGTTATCAAATAATAATTTAAAAAATTATACAAACCGCAACTAATATAGCACACATTTCTCATTAAATAAAATCTTGCATTTATTCATGCACAACACAACCTTAGTTTTCTGAGCGATTGCGCAAAAGTTATTTTAAGAGAACAAGAATGCACATATTTTATAGGGACGTTTAGTTTTTATATGATTTTAAAAGCCTTTATGAGTGAGTAAAATACTGGAACTAACTACAATCATTTTCATATTTTGCAACAAAGTCAGAGGGCAAAATTATTATTATGCAAATACTTTCTATTCACGAGTGAGATATCAGTGACAATTAGAATATATTATTTATTCTGAAATTATCAATGTCGTCATTATTCGTGATAATAATTTTAAATGCCTTTATGAGTACAAATAATAGCTCGAATGGATTCAAAAGAAATTTCCATGAGATAAGGCTGTGTAATGAAAAGCACTTTGTGCATGTGAATTGAATTCCCAGTTATTAGGTGATTGACGAGTAATTTTTCAAGTTAAATATAAGAATAAAAACAAGTAAAAAGTCCAATTTCGTTACAATTGCGTTAATTGATTTTAAGAAAGGACTCATGATTCGTCAGAGGATTTCATCAGAGGAGAGTGGAAGGAAAATATGTTGTATGATAAAATTGTTGTTGTTAACCACATTGGCAATAAAACATACGACAATTGCGTACTCATATATTAAGATTATATCGCTCAAAGCAGGATCCGAGTAGCCCACGAGTAATTTAGTATCGCATCGGAAGTATACTGACTGTCCTTGAGACTGCTACTGATATTATAACAGCGGTTAAGTTACCAAATGATGAGAAAATATAATAGAAGACTTTTCCAAGTTCTCGAGATAATTTTTGTTAAATTCCACATACATTTTTAATATTTAAAACCATTTAAAAGTGAGCCATAACTCACCAGTGATCAGAGATTATTATTTTATTAATTTAAGCAGAAGAATCTTTTAATTGGAATCGCAAATATATGGAATTTATTTCAAACCTGGCTGTAAGACGATCTGCAATTTTAATTTCGAATGCATTTAAAGAAGAATTTCAATAATAGCAGAATTTCAACAATAAAAAAGTTAATTTTTAACCAAGAAAGATGAATTATAAACCCAATAGTCGTTTTTTCAACAAAACAGTCGAATTGTTAACTTAATTATAGAACAAAAAGACGCATTTACAACCAAAAAGCTAAACTTTCAAGCAATAAAGAGCAAATAGTAGGATTTAGAAACAATTAAATTTCAGTCAAACATAGTAGCCTTTTCAACTAAAGTTTCTCGAAGAAAGTGGAATTTTTAGCGAGAAAATTTTGAATTTTAAAAAAATTTAATTTTCTAAAAATCTGTTGAATTGTTAAACGAAAGAGTCGAATTTTTAACAAAATAGTGGAGATTTCAACCTACAAAGATGATTTTTTACTGTCCGAATTCTCAAACAAAAAATGTAAACTTTAACCAAGAAGAGTTACATTTTCAACCAAAAAATATTTACAACCAAATAGTTGAACTTTAAGGGAAAAGAGATGAATTTTCAATAAAATACTTGAATCTTTAACCCGGGAATAGAATTTTGTACTAAATTTATACCAAAAACTTTAATTCAACCAAAAATATTAATTGTATAGCAAAAAAGACCCATTTTTAACCCAAAAGGATTTTTAACCGAGAAGTATGACCTTTTTATCAAGAACATTTTTCAAGAAAATAGAATAAATTATTTAAAACAAAATTAATATAGGTATCAAAACTTAAATTTAATACGCTTTAAATGCCTAATATTTTAAGTAAAAATATTGCATTTTGACCAAAATAGATGAATTTTCAACCAAAAACATGAATGCTTAAACATGGAGAATAAAATGCTACCAAAAAAGACAAGTTTTCAAGAAAAATAATAAAATCTTAACCAAGAAGATTAAATTTCTACAAAAAACAACCATTCCCAACATAATAGTTTCATTTCCAACCAAATAGCTGAACTTTTGTGCAAAACAGGCGACTTTTCAACAAAATAGATGCATTTTTAACCAAATAGTTGAATTTTTAACTAAAAAGGTTGACTTTTTAAGTAAGGGTCAGTTAAAAACATACGTAATGATATTAGCTACCAATATAGACCCCCCCCCCCATAAGTAAGACTTTTTCTATTGTAAGAGAATATAACTTGAACATTTGCGTTACATATTTTTTGCAGTCCCAACACAATAGTTAAATTGTCAACCAACGAGATGAATTTTTAACAAAATAACTCAATTCTTAATAAAATCGATGAATTTTTAAACAAAAAAGAGGAATTCTCAGCGAAAAATATAATCGGTCATATTTGAACAAAAACAAGATTTTAATTTTAAATTAAAATCAAACTAAGAAGAGACGAATATTCAACCATAAAGGATGACTTTTCTACAATAAAATATACATTTTCAATCTAAACGAACGATTTTTTTATCCTAGAGGGCCAATTCAATAAAATCGTTGAATTTTCAACCAAATCATTAAATCTTCAACCAAATAGTAAAAATTTTAACAATAAAGATATCAATTTTAAACAAATATAGTTGGATATTCTTATTGGGTTCGATTAATTTAGTTCGCATTCAAGCGAAAAATAAGAAGAGAGAAGAAAAGGGGATGAGGTACAAATCTGATTTGAATTGGTGAAAGTGGCTATAATTCATCTAGCGGGATCAGTAATGAGTTGGAAATGAAAATCTGCGATGCGAATTAGTTCTCTCGTGATAGTATTAGGAACTGCACCGACATACATCCCTTTGCAACATGTGTGGGTGTTTGCGTAGGTGTAGGTTCTTGCTCTTGAAAATGCATACAGCTCTTGCAACCTATCTCATCGCCATTTCGCCCCTTTCATTCACGCCAAGTAACACGGAAACTCGCTTTTCATGACTACTCTTCCTGCTCGTCGGATCATAATGAATTGGACGGGGTCTTATTAGATATGGCTAAATTCACTGATATTATAAACAATAGTACAAGTAAATTAAAAAATGACCCATCAAACATATTTGAACATCTCGAATACAAAACACGTACTTTGTAGTCCAAAATGCTCTCAAAACAGGGGGAATAGGGCGATTTTTCACGGAAATAGGGGAATGAGGGCGGAATACATTTTTTTGTATAAATGCATGTAAATAACACATTACATTCAACATGAAACGCTTTACATTCCTTAGCTTTCAAGTTGAAATATATTGAATTTTCAACAAATTTTCCCTATTTCTGTTTTACCCATAAATATTTTACCAACTACAATTTAAAATATGCATCATAATTTTGTTTCATTAATCAATTATTCCCAATAAAAATGAACACAAATTTCAAAATAAAAAGAAAAACTGTTTAAGAGACATTAACATTCAAAAAATTAATTTTTGATAAAAAAAAGACTTTTTCAAAATACTTTATTTTTCAAAAGAATGAAATTTCGAACCAAATATATGAATTCTTAAGCAAGAAGCTGAATTTTCACCCAAATTGTGAAATTTCCAAATAATCAACATTAAGCTTTAACCAAAAATAATTGCATTTTCAACAAAATAATTCAATTTTCAACAACATAATTGAAGTTTTAACCTAAAATGATGAATTTTCAAACGAAGAATAATAATAATTCAATTTTCAGTTCAAAAAAAAATTTTTAACAATAAAAAACGAAGTTTCAACCAAAGAGATAAATATTCAACTTAAATTAAGAACCTTCAACGAAAAAAATAATAATAATAATTTTTAACAAAGTAGTTTAACTTTCTACCAGGTAGTTGAATTTTCAAACAGAAATGATGAATGAAAATATGAATACTCAACAAAAAACGTAATAGTTGACAAACTTAAAATAAAAATAATTTTAATGATTTTAATTTTAAATAAAACACAGTTGAATTCAACAAAAAAAGGCAATTTTTCAACACAGTAGTTGAATCCTAAATCAGAAAAAATAAACTTTCGATTAAACAATTGCATGAACAAAAAAAGACGCAATTTCTAACAAAAGAAGAGAATTTTTAAACCAAAAAGACTAATATACTGAAAAGACTTTACTTTTCAACCAGTAAATATTTCAGCTGAATTTTCAACACCAAAATATGAATTCTCAACTACAAAAATTGTAATAGTTAATGATTCACTTGACTTTTTAACCAGGAAAGATTTCAGTTGAATTTTCAACACCAAAATATGAATTCTCAACTACAAAAAATGTAATAGTTAATTATTCAACAAAACTAAAATGAAATATCTAGCAGAGGAGATGATTTTTTAAACGACAAAGGCGATTGTTTAAACAAAAAGATTAACTTTCTACAAAAAAAAAACGAATTTCCAAAAAAATACATTATTTTCAACTAAAGCATACAAATTTTCAAACCAAAAATGAAATATTTCTATTTTGAACCAAAGAGATACACTTTAAAAATAAACTGATAAACCTTTTCCAAAAAATGAATTTTAACAAATTACTGCAAATTCCAATGAAAAAATTAAAATAAAATATAATAATTTCTACTAAAAGAGATGCAATTTTAAATTAAAACGACGAATTTTCAACAAAATGGATGTTAATAATCCAGTAAAATTTGAATTTTTAACTAAAAAAATTTTTTCAACATAAAAGCTAAATAATATTTCCATTTCCAATAAAATAAGATCAATTTTCAACAAAAAACATAATGATTGGTATTTCAATAAAAAAAATAGTTGAATTCGAAAAAAAAATAATTTAAAAACAAACACGTTACATTTTTAACTAAAAAGAATACATTTTTGGACGAATAATGGATCTTTAACAAAAACAATGCATTTTTTACCAAATATTTCAACTTTAAACCAAAAGAAAAATTTTTAAAATTCAACTGCCAGAAAGATTTTTAAGATTTAAAAAACGTGTAAGTTATATTTTTATTTAAAAAAATAATTAACAATTTTTAAAAGATAATATTTTTCAACAATATGTTTAAAAATATAATATAAATAGGTTGAATTAAATTTTTTACCAAACGAAATTAACACTTACACTCTGTAATTGGCCTATTATCTGTTAATTGAGTGTGAAGTCTGAATATATTTTCTATTAAAAAAAGGTTTCTCATTTGATTTTTGATGTTAACGATCGGAATTGTTAAATAGAGAGAAGAACTTTAACGTTTGAACTTGCACATGAACAAAAAGTACATTGCTAATTTGAAGCGCGTTTTTATTCAGAAACGTCATTGCATGCGCCGTTCACGTTATTGTTTAATGTTTAATAAGAAAGCAGAGTTAAATACACAAGTGAAGAAACGTGCTTTAATGCAGTTTCCGATCAATGCAATATTGAAAGAAAAGATGGTATCGAGTTGATATCCTTTTATGATACTAAAACTAGCTCTAGGGATTTTTTCTTGCCCTGTCGTCCTTTTAGAATGAAAAAAACATCGAATGCACTCATATACAAGAACCTAAAAACTTTTGTATATAAAAAAATTTTGTGAAATATTAATTCTACATCTTACAATTCTCAAATTTTTAGCACCGAGCCATAAATTTTAATTTAAAGTTAATTGAATATACAAGCCTGCATTACCAGACCTGTAAGTAGCAAAACGATCAAAAAGACATCCAGACTGGTTGAACAGAAATAGTGACGGAATCTGTTTTCAAAGTGAAATATACGAGCACGTTGAATCAAGAATTTGTGTAGAGATCTAAGTGCAAAATTCGTATTCCTACAAATGTACGATACTTCGAAACATTTACAATTTTACACCTTTGATGAGAAACATCATTGCTTCAAACTTTCTATTTTACCGCTTCTCGTGATAGCCATTACGCGATATTTGATATTATTATAATCATAAAACATAATGATCAGGATTAGGTAACAATTAGTAATGAGATTCTTATGTAAATTTCAGGTATTTCATGCAGGGTCAAGAACCTGCAGAGATAAATCACAGTTAAAATTGTTTGAATTTAGCAGGAGTCAGTAAATGGAATATGCTTGCACGAGAAGAGGAATTGTAACAGGTCAATATCGACTTTGAAATTTCCGGAGAAACTAAAGAAATTCAACTTGAAAATTTTAGTTTGGTTAAAAATTAGAGTTTTAAAAATGTTGAATTTGTTTTTCATTCTGCCACAGAAATTTTAGTTCAATAGCATAATAGTATCATGGTCAATAAATTAACGTGGGGATTGCAACATTACTTTTTAATATACGGTTGAATGAACAAACGGGTAACGGACACCTGCCTCTGAATATCTCTGAAGCAGGTTGTTCGTAACGTTGAACTGAAGCGGTATTTTTTCAATATGAATGCAGATTATCGCAGACTTTATAGCCCAAAAATGTAAAAAAAGGCCCATATTGACATCAATATGAAACAATGTAAATACTTAAGATTTAAAGATGAAATATATTGCATTTTTGACAAAATAGTTGAATTTTCAAGCTAAAAAGACCAGTTTTAGCGGACCGTTCACTTTGAAACCCAAAATGATGAATTTGTAAAGAAAAATTCAATTTTTAATCAATAAAGATAACATTTTTACGAAATAGTTGTGTTGTAAAAAAAACTTCAACCGGGTTGTTGAAATTTCAAGTAAAATAGACGAATTTTCAACAAAATAGTTGAATTTTTAATCTAAAAAGATAAATTTTTAACCAAATGGTCGAAATTTCTATCAAAAAATAATTTTCACTAAAAAAGAATAAAAATTCAAACAGATAACAGATGAGAAGTAAATTCTCTACAAAAGAGTTAAGTTTTCAAACGAAAAAGATGAATGTTTAAAAAAAACATAAACTTTGAAAACCAAAAAGATTAATTTCAACAAAAATGTAATTTTCTACCAAGAAAGATGAACTTTCAACTAAATAATTGAATTATCAACAACAAAATTAAGTTTCAACTAAATAGTCGTATTTGCAAGCAAATAGACGAAATTTCAACAAAATAGTTGAATTTCTAACCTGAAAAGATGAAATTTCAACTAAGAAAGATTTTTGTAATAAGAAAAAGTAAAAATGCAACCAAATAGTAGAATTTTCGTGACGAAAAGACGAATTTTTTACAAGAGAGCAGTTTTTCCATGAGAGATAGTTTGGTGTTGACCAAGTTAAATTAAATTAAAAAATTTGAATTTTCAACAAAAAAGTTCATTTTCAACCAAGAAAGATGAATATTTAATTAAATAGCAGATACGAATTTTTTAGATGACAGTCGAATTTTTAGAAAAAAAAGTTCATTTTCATCAACTAGATGACAATACAGTTGAATTTTCGACCAAAAAAGGATGAATTTTTAACAAAATAGTTGAATTTTTAACAAAAAAAATTATTAAATTTTAAACAAGATACTCTAACTTTTAACCAAATAGTTTCTTCTTTAAACCTACAAAGATGAATTTTCAAGCAAAATAGATTAAACTTTAACAAAAACGGTTACGTTTTAACCAAATAATAAATTTTTAAATAAAAAATATGAATTTCTTTAAAAAACACAGCTGAACTTACAACAAAAAAGTTCATTTTTAACCAACACTTTTCTGTAAAAAAACTGATTTTTCCAGTCAAGAGGACAAATTTCCTATTCAAAACATTTGAAATTGCGACTAAAATACGAGAAAAAAAAAGAAGTTTCTTGAAAATAGGGGAAAAATATGCAATCCTAAAAAAGGGGGATAGAGGAAAAAGTGTAAAGTCTGTTATTAAATAATAATTTTGACTATACATTATATATTTCTATCAAACATAAATATATCAGCTATGAATTCAAAATATTGGACAAATTAGTGAAAATTTCGCGTAGAAATGTTTGGAGAAAAAATAAATTGCTGTCATTAAAATATCAAGAATCACGAAGATTTTTTTATGTTTGCGTTAAGAAAAAACTAAAGTTTAATTTCCTGACTTTTTCCGCGACAAAGAACTGAACGTATTATATCTTGCCTTGACATTCGAACTAATTAAATCAGGTTAACTTAAACTACTTTTTAAAAACCTCTAGTCTCTTAATTGAATATACTAACACAGAAAATGTTCAATACGTTCATCATTCCGTTTAATTTAAACTAGTCACACACACAAAGTATACAAAACCTAATGTAAACACGCGTATTCAAACACCGTTGGTCAAAACCAAACCTACAAGTAAATATAAAATACCGTTAAATCTGAGAAGGCAGTGTACCGTTTTAGCGCAAATGAAACCTCAAAATATTGATTTCCAACAATGTTGAGTAAGATAGAAAAACTTGCGAGGAAATGTGAAAGATAGCAATAGATCTATCAATGAGAGATTAAAAAGTGAATTGTCATGATTTACAACTCGCATTTTGCTCATGTTAGCTCATGTTTAATGTTATATCATCTAATTTTTATTGATTTTTTTAACTTCACTCCAATTTTACGACATATTACAGCAGTGACGTAAATGAAAACTGGAGTGCGCGCAAAAGCACGAAACCTGGAGGGATCCACTCGCACACCTAACCTCGCCCACACCCCATTTAAAAGCCACTGAAAAATTTAACAATAAGTTTTGTTCAGGTATAGAGATAGATACCTGCATTCTCACTAACCGTCTTGGAGAAACCGGTATTTTCTAAATCTCAAGGTGGAAATGAATAACGAATTTCGGAAAGGGGAGGAATCGGAGCACAAAGTCAAAATTGAAAGCGTATAATACTTGAAATTGAGGATGAACTTACAATCCAAATGTTTTTTCTTGGGACCTATCATTTCTTCAGTGGTGGCTTTGCAGACGGCCTTTGCAAGGCCCTGCCCGGCAATGCTGTGCCTGGCTGCCAATAATCTGTCGTTTATCGTCTGTCCCGCCATACTGGAGATCCTTGCCTAGAATCGTGCCGTCCTGTCCCGTCCTGACTCGTTTTTCGAGGATCGAAGCCAATTCTGTTGGATCAGGGTTCCTGGCAATGTGATTATTTCCTGGCGGGTTATTTCCCCGCTCCCAGAAGAAAAGAAACAAAACTTAACTGGCACCCACCACCTCACACACACGGAGTAGGAACACCGATTATTATAAACGACCACTCGTTCTTCCGGCTAACTTAACCCGTTTCAAGATTTACTGCATTTACTTTCCGAAATTTCTGGCTTTTGATTGATCAGAGATAACACGTTCCCGTTTTGTCCTGTCCAGCCCTCTTTTTTTCCTTTTCTTGAGCTGAGCAGAGCTCACACACGCGTTGTAGCTCAGCTGGATCACGGCTGGTTGGACGGACGACAGCTCAGCTCACGGCCACACGGTGCCGACAGAAGGCTCCCACGATATGCCAAAATGGCGGTCCCGGTATTTCCCCCCACCATTCAAAAGTTCATTCTCAGGGACGCCGAATTAGGGAGGTTGAGTATTTTCACCATTTATTAAATTCAGCTGATTTTGGTAAGCTCAGCTGGAAGTGAAAAGACAGAGATTCTATCATTTTGAATAATTTTCAATTTGCATTTTAGGAAAAGATAGAGAAAATGTATCTTATTCTATTTCTTTCTAAATCTAAATTTCCGTCAATCCTTTTATATATATTTTTAAATCTAAATTCACGTATCTCTCTGTCAATCTAAATTCTAATTTATCTTCTTAATCTCCTCTTTTCTATTCTCATCGAATCCTACATCTATCAACGCCTATCTTTTTCTTTCTTTTATCCCGGTACCGACAGAAGAATAGAGAAAAATTAGTATTTTTAGATTTAAACGAAAGAGTGAGAATTATTTAATTTTTTTGAATGTGCTTCTAATCTGTCCACAAAATATGTGCACATGCATAGTTTCAATTTGTTTTTGTGGAATATAAGTTTGGAATTTTCAATTTTTTGTTCTGCCATAAGGGTGGAGGAATTTTAATTATAATATTTTATATTTTTTAAACAAATTATAGATT